>CYKH01002116.1:0-41070 GCA_001460835.1 Bodo saltans | reverse complement strand
TTCAACGGTCAGCGTTGCTTGCTCGCCGCAGGAGCACTAGCAAACATCATCATCGTCTTCTCCGTTCCGAATCTCAACACTGCAAATGTCACAACAAACATGCCGACAGCAATGGTGACCAGTATCTCTGCAGCACTCGTCTTGCCAATATGAAATTCCACCGTCTGCACAAGTGGGCCGCTGATGGAAACTGGTAGCCCAGTCGAGGGAAACTTCTGGATCACAACTTGGGCCACAGTCTTTATTGGGAGGTTCGGGTTGCGTTTGAGATACTTTTCTAAGACCGATCGGAATCCAATGTGTGGCGAAGTGATCGAGTCCACTGCCCCATCCCGATGGACACCGGAGTGCAGTAGTCCTTGCAGTCCCACGAGGCTTAGCTTGTTCGTGGCGGATCTAGCCTCAGCAATCTCAAAATACTTCGACAACGCAACGTGGAGAACAGACGACGCTCCGAACGCACCACGGTCAGTGAGAGGAGAGTTTGGCAAGCGCCGACAGTACGTGTGACGAAGAAGTTGATCTTGCGATTGTGGCTCGCTGTACGTTGAGATCGTAATCGCTGGGAGTTTTTTGTGCGCGAACACCTCATGCTCAAACCGTAGATCGTGGTGAGTCACGTTAATCTTTCGTGACACGAATTGAATCTCCACATTAGCGTCTTTACCGGCAGCAAGGAGCAGGGCGCAGAATTTTCCGAGACCCCGCTCGGCAGCGGGATCAAGCTCGATAGGTGCGGCACTGTGAACGTAGAGCGTCAACTGAGCGACCCCACAAGACCCAGGCATCGGTGCAGGCATCACTGTGTCGAGAGAGACAGAAAAGTCAAACAACTCAGAGAGGCTTTGCCCGGCATGCGTCTCCATGTACTGCGACATCCACCGGCGTGTTCCTACGTAGTTCCATCGGGCGTGGCTTGCCATGATGCTGTGGAGGGCAAATGGGTTACTGTCCGTTGTCTCATTGTAGTGAGCAATGGTTTTGTAAATCTCTGCCACCACAGCAGCTCCTGACACATCAACGTACTCATGAGACGGGGTAATGCCCAGCCCATCGACGGCAGCACTGAGAAGGACGGATTTTCCAGAAAACTTGGAGGAGGTGGTGGTGGTGACTGGAGCCGCCTTTCCTGTTTTCTTACTGGTTTTGAAGTATCCAGGAGGGGTGATGCTAGCTTGCAGGACTTGCAGGTCGGGTAGTTCTAATTTGGTAGGTGCATCGAGCTTAACGCTGCCAAGGGAAGCAAACACAAGCCCCATCGTGTGGTTGCTGGCAACGTCAGGGATGATATTCTGAATCAAACTCGTCAAGTTTTGGCTGTTGGGAGCCAGAACGAGCGGAAATGGAAACGACCGTGACAGTAGGAACGACTGGACGGCACCAGTATCAAGAACAGCCTCAGTGAAAATAACTCCCTTGGGGCCGTCTGACAGCACGGACATTACATTAGCGGGAATATTTCCTGCGCCCTCGGCAGGGGTGTCAGGGCTAGCGGTGCTCACCAAGATTGCCACCTTTGAGGTGGCAGAGCCAGAGAGATACGGCTCGAGGGTGTTGATGATCGCCACAGTGCCGCGGGCTGTTGTTGCCTGCGGCCCAAAGGTGCCAAAGCCTTCACGCTCTGCTTGCAGAACACGGTGAACAGTCACGGACGTTGCGATCTTGGCTTCAGCCGTTTGCAACGCGCTGCAAATCACAGCAGCAGCAATCAAGCAGCACAGGGCATCACACTGCATGTTAGAATTCAATAAGAGTGAGAATCCTTTGATGTACACGCAAAACAACAAAAAATTAAAATACGAAAACTGACTTGCAGACATGATGATGATTCACAAATGTTGCCTCGGTTGTACAAATTTAGAGAACAAGACGTCAGCGTGCCGAATAAAGGCTTGGGACGCCGGACGTTTGAGGGAGTGAACTGGATGCAAAGTAGAATACAGAGGATACAGGGGTCGTTGACCTGCTTGTTGCAGTGTCAGCAACAGTGGCCGCGGCGACAGAAGATAGGGAGCTGCGGCGGGAATCAAGGGCACGCGATGGATTCGCTTCACTGGCGGTGGCCACAGTCGCTGCGGTTTGCAACTCTGCAGCAGTTCCAAAGATCGTTGTGGTTGTTTGGTGAGACAATTTAGACATTGGTGTTGTTGCTTCAGTGTGCAGATGTGGCTGAAACAGCCGATCATCATCTCGCATCGATGATAATCCCATTGCCCGTAGGGACTGCTCCTCCATGCTGTAGAACTCCCGCGTCACACCCAAGGACACGCGCTGCTTTTGTCGCAGCGACAACAGAGATTGTTCCGTCACTTCTGTCTTCTCAACCTCCCTCAGCAATGTAAGCTTCAGCTGATCGACGCCAGACGACTTGAAATCGTCTAGTTCACGAACCACTGAGGTTGTATGGTCGTTCACCTCCTTCAGTGATTTTTGAAGTGTGGCTAGCCGCCCTTGAATTTCTTCAACTTGGCTGCTGAGTTGCTTAAATCTTGCCTGCTCGTCAGAAAGAATGCCGTGAATCGCACGCTCCATGTCCTTCCGCTGGTCCGACGCTTGATGAATGAATTCTCGCAATGCGTCTTTAGCTTCGGTGCCGACCGTCAAACATCGAGCAAGCTCTGCCTCCACATCGGCCAGCCGTTGACGTTCCAGTGCAATGGACTCCGCAACGCTCAGAGCAGCCGCCTCAGTCCGTGCAATCTTCTGATTCACTCGTGACGTTTCTTGATCCACCTCTCGTTGCTTGGATGTTTCGTTTGACCATTGAAGGTACAAATACACACAGGTGTCCCACATGGTGATATCATCCTCAGCTAGCGCTTTGACATGGGCGTCCAGCGTTCCGGACGTCAGCGCTGGTAATGTGTTCTTTGAGGTCACTGCGGAAGTTGCGTCGCTGTGGGTCGGTGCAATGGAAGGAGTGCGGCTTGTTGCGGCAGAGGGTAACGTGCTCACGCGATTAGAGACTGCGGCGGGCTGGTGTCGAAGCGCGGCTCGCTGCTGAGGCTGTTGCTCACTGCGAGCCGTTGACAGTGGTGGTCGCTTCGACGCCTCTTTCGTTGCCAGTGCAACAGATGTTTCTTGCTCAATTTGCATCATGAACTCTTGAAACAAATGTTGGTATGATGTTCGAAGCGCCTTCAGATCGCGCTCTCGCTCAACAAACTTTGCGTGTTGTTGAACACGAAGGTCGTCAATGCGGTGAACAGTTGCTGTGCATTCCTCAGACAACGCAGCAAGCTCACGTTCTTGAAGTTGAATCGTCACCTCAAGCTCGGTGTTGATATCTCGAATTTCTACCTCCAGGTCAGATTTTTCTTGGTGAAGTTCGGCCTCTGACCGCTGCGCGGCTGTGATGGCATCATAAATCTCAACCGTTGCTTTCTCAGCTGTCAGCGACAGCACACGATGCTGAACAACCTTTCGGAGTGCGGTGTAGTCGCGGTTCAATTGTGCCCAGGAACTGTCAGCTTCTGCGATGACCACTGCACGAGCAGATTGTTCACTTGCGAAGAATGCGCTCCGCCGAATAGCCAAGGCACGCTCTTTCATCGTCGCGAACGACGCATTTGCCTCATCTAGGGCGCGCTGTTCATCTCGCAGTTGAATCTGGAGCTTCTGCTTCCGTTGGAGAGCAGTATCTGTTTCAAGCTGAAACTGTAGCACAGAATCATCGACCAACTCGATCTTCTTTGCAAGATCGCGGTTTGTTTGTTGAAACGATTGTAGCGACAGCTGCTTCGTTTTGATGGCCCCAAGTGCTTCTTCAAGCTGTCCGTTGCGATCTTCGGTGCTCTGGATAATCTGTTTGATATTGCGATACTCGCCTTGACGTTGCGCGAGTCTTGTTTCGACTGCACGGTGATTCTTAGCAGAAAGGAGTAAGTTTTCCTCGACATGCTGGATGCTACGCTTCACGTCATCGACCTCACGAGCCTTCAATTTTTTGTGGTCGGCGAGCTGCGCAGCAAACTCAGCATGGAGATTTGACATGCGAGCATCGTGGCCTTGTCGAAGGGCGTCCAGCTGCCGCCGATGCACTGCATCCATTTCTCGCAGCTCTGCATCGCCAACCTCTTTTGATTGATCAGTGACTGCCGTGAATTGGCTCAACTTCTTTTCTTCAGCGGCAATCGCTTCACGCAAGGCGATAGACTGAGCTTTCAGTCGCGATGATTCACTCTCCATCTGCAAGTTGTGATCTGTGAGCAGGATGACTGCTTGTTTGCAGCTTTCAAATTCCTCGCTGCACAAATTCAATTGATCGTGTGTGGAGCGACACTCGGCAATGATGGCTTCTGTTGACCGCAGGACTTCGTGGATATCTTGTTCTACATCTTGAATGTTGAGTTGGTAAGACTGCAGTTGGCTGTGTAGCTGTTGCACTTGAAGCATGTCTGCCGTCATCCTGCTCACATCATCGCTATCGCGCCTCGGAGGTTGTTGCTGTGGCTCGGCGGATTGTGACCCACGTTGAGGTGGAGCAGGAGTGACGGTGTTGCTAATGACGTGATTGGTGGTGTTGCTCGCTGCATACCTCTTCTGTATCAGGTGCACCACGCCCAGTGGGTCAAGTCGTTGACTACGAGCAATTCGGGTGATAAGTAGCGGCTGGGTGTAGTGGCTCGGCAACTGGGAATGACGCTGAACCTCAGCGAAACGTTCGTTAAGAGCGTCAAGCAGTGTTTTCACGTACTCTGTTGGGTGCCGATTGGCTCTTAGATCCGAAGATGATAAAGGAAGCGGCTCTCGTGGTGGTGCGTTGGGTCTAGGAAACACCAAATCGATGAGGTTTGTATGGTGCTTCTCCGCACAGATCAGAATTGCAGCGTACTCATTTAACGTATTGCTCATGATCACGAGAAACGACAAACTTTTTCTCTTCTTTCGGAACGAAGGGGATGGTAAGACTTTGGTGGAAAGGAACTCGGACAGCTGCCTACTCGACGTAATCATGATGGACGCGGCGTCAATGAGGTGACGTGATGAGGACGTGACGCCTCCTACTACGCCACCAGAAGGCAGGAATGGAGCAATGAGATCCACCGCTTCTTTCGAGTCCAGCGCCACGAGCGAAAACCAACACGTTCCACCACCTGCACAGCTCCGTTCCGCCATCAGGCTCACGAAGCCAGCGCCCTCAACCGAGCCGAACAAGTACCAGCCCAGTGCATCGTCACCCTGCACCTCAGGCCGAGGAGACAGGGTGCTCCCTTCGTCTAGTTGGGAATACCCTCCCTCCACCACAAAGACTGTCTTAGCCAAATTGAGGCGAGAGAGGATCAAATGGGACTGCGCTAAGGAGCTGTAGTCAAAGGGATCCCAAATAGGAACCGTGTCGGGAACCTGATCGATAACATACGACGACGACGACGACGTCAATGCAGCATGGACTGCTCCTTCTCCGGGCGGGGGCAATGTGCTTGCTGCTTGGGGGTCTTCAAGCACTTGCCCGTGCGTGACTCTCACAGCAGCATTGCTGTTCACCGACAATTTGGTATCCATATTTTCTTATTGATGTTTAGAAACAAGTCAGCAATCATTGTTGTTGGAAAAGTAATTCGCAGCTACCAATTTTGTCATCTGTTCGATCGATGTTTGAAGTTCGTAGTGCAACTCAAAAGATCAGACCAGAAAAAAAAATGGTGCAACGACCGTGAAACGTAGCGTCATTCTGGTTTTCTCTGCTCTCACATGCCCGGAGGGCGGAACGAGTAGTAGAAAACGAGTCGTGACAGCACTTCAATCTCTGCCTCGGCGTCCTCAATAGAGCTCTTGTCCATGACGACGCAACTCAAGTCACGCGACCCGAAATACAGAACTGACGCCCAAACTTTCTTACGAACAAGAATCATCGTGCTGCAAGAATTGCGGCTACTCGTTACACTCCGAAGAACATCGCTGCGCACACAGTCGAGGAGGTGAACACACTCACGCTGCTCTAACGACAGCTCTCGAGGCTGTGCCTGCTCATTGTCGTCCTCCTCGTGATGTGCCCCTCCAGCAAATGAAAGCAGCTGCCTCAAAAACACGGACCTACGCTTCTCTCCACTGGGCTCCACAGCAAGGTCCTTCTTCACAGAACTCGGACCGCTGAGAAGAATGGGGCAAACGAGACTTCCCGCGACACTTGGAACACGCTGCAAAATAGAGGAGCGCACTTGAGAAATTGCGGAGCTTCGATAGTAGTACAAATAATGCGACTCCATCACCTGGGCTTGAAGTCGCGCGTTGGTTGGTGTCTGTGATTCCTTCCCAAACATGGAAGTCCGGCTAGACTTCGAACTATTGAGCGAAGGGGTCGGTGAACTCGGCGGTGCCTCCGCAGTTTTCGATGGTGGGGCTGCGGCATTGCTGCGCGAAGTCGTTTTTCGGATAGTGGCGATAAGGTTGTTTGGAATCGGACTTCCCAGCAAGAACAGATCCATTGACTGTTCAAACGCTGCTCGAAGCTCCGTGATCCGCAGATATTTCTCGTTGACGAGAAACATAAAACGCAAGACTCCGATGTCCTTTGTGAAGACGCCCACAGGGTCGTTATCACCCAAGAACACAAACGGAAAACCGAACTCCACGCGGTCAGCGACGTGCAGTGACGACGCGCCAGACGGAACTTGTGAAGATGACAATGCTTGAATGATGCGATCATCTTCATCGTCCTCTTCCGCCAGCGCCTGCATTGTGCGGAGGAAATCAGAGCGCCGCCCTTCGGACCGCAAGTTGCGTTCTGGGTCGTACCATGAGACACTGTCTGTCTGTGTGGCGTCCTCGGCATCCTCTTGGAACTCTCTGGCAACATCCAGCTGCAAGCTGCGCCGTAGTTGTTGGCGACGCGTCTTTGTTTTACTCCCGTCGCTACGCTGGGACTCGTTGGGCAATAATGGCTTTGCTGCTGGGGGCGCAGAGTTGTAGTATTTCATGAGATAAAATAGAGTTGCTGTGTCTTTCACAGACAGCGTCGAGTGCGCCGTCTTCATTCCGCTAGCAACGAATGTGTCACGAATCGCACCGGGGTGGGCGCTTGCAAGTTGAGAGGCGAGGCTTGCAATCATTAAGTGGACCTCTGCGTTGACTGGGAATATCTCGATACCCTCGGGGCAAGTGAATGATCCTTCGAGGCTGTGCTCGGCACTCGTCGCCGCGCCGATCGCGGAAACTAGCCGGTTGATAAAGCCCTCTCGCAGCACTCGCTCAAGCCCTCGACGCTGTTCGCCACGCTCCTCTTCGTACTCTTTTCTGCTGAGGCCAGCGGAGCTCAATGACGCTTCACTTTCACCCTCGGCCTCGCGGCGTGAGGGGCGTTTAAAGACGCCACGCTGTTCCCCGCATTCAAGGATGCATAGCTTCGTGTAGTTCCACTGCACAGAACCAAACATCATCGAGAACATTCTATGTGAAGTCTCACCAAGTCGGGCAAGGATTTCGATCACAGATTCGTCAACATCATCGGACACATGACCAATTGCATTGGGAATTTCCCAATAGGGACATGATGCAGCAACGCCGCCATGATCTACTGACCGTGGACTTGCAGACAACGATGGCGTGCGTGCTGTAGCATCGTTGCGCAGGCTCTTTCGAGGACGCTGATTCGACTGCGACTCCCTCACTGAGGCTCCTCGTCGTGAGGCGTCAGCACCAGATGGTGGTGGTTGAGTAGATTGGCGAGCTACTGCGGAAGATGAGGGAGAAGAACTCGTCATTGCGGCAACGTTTGGTCGAAGAGTTTCTCGGTTTGTCACGATGCACAACACAATGTGGGTCTCTAAAGGTATGATAGTGAACCTCCGCTTAGACAGTGTGACGCTTCGCACCTTCCGACGTCTATGTTCGTCGCTCTCTTCTGTCTCTTTGGAAGACCTCCACGAACTGCTGCTGGGAAGAGCCGGTGGTGCTGTGGAAACGATTGGATCGTCCCACGGCGCCGGCACTCCAAACTTCTCTTGGAGCCGAATTAATGCAACACAGAACCCGGCGTCGTTCATTTGATCGTCGAGTGGGACATCAGTGGGGTAGTAGCAGAGAATGTTCTCATGCGCATTGCACTCATCCGTGGGCAAGACTGGGTTGCAGAGAAACAGAGAGAGGAGCTTCATAAATTCTTCTGACAGTACGGCCCTTTTTCCTGTGACTGAAAAATTGAATGAATTCGAGTCGATGGCATTATCGGCTTGGTGCGGAAGGTGAATGTGCATTACAAACACAACGATCATTCATTTCACAAAAGTTGATTAACAACAAAAACTCAGAAAACAGCACTCTCCACCCAAATAGATAAAACGAGGTCAGTGGGCCGACACCGCACTGACCTCCTCTTTCTCTCCAAAAATATGTCGCATTCTTCTTACGGCATGTTGCGGCTACCCTGACCAGACGGCACGCCGTCCGCGAGCTCCTCAGGAATGTCAGGGAATTTGGGATTCTGCGGATCCACGACGACGTACTTGTCTTCGGTTCGGCTTTTCTGCTTACCGAACTTACCCTCTTGTGCCATAGCGCCCTCCAGCATGTACGGATCAGGCGGCGATACATTGGCAAACGAAACGTCATTCGAATCGCACAGTAAGTCCAGTTCAGACTGGGGAATCGGGAGCTGCCCATTCTTTGCGGGATTCAGCTCCGTGGCTTCATGGAAGTATCGAGACATGTGGAAACCGCAGCAAACAACATCGCAGCCGTGGGTGGCGAAGTTGATAGCTTTCTGGTTCAGCATCGGGCATCTAGCTAGTGTAGGACTGATGGCGTCAATGGCCATGTTGATGGTGGCGCTGCGCTTCCCGTGCTTGTGTTCATACAGGCGACGACGAAGGCGGAACATATCGTTCGTCAGCTGCTCGTACTGCAAGCACCAGTCCTTCATATCGGCGGACGATGCCTCCTTGAGGCTCATCACCGCCTTTCGGAACGCAGGGATCAGTTCGTAGTTCAACCAGTCCAGGAAGAAGAACAAATTGGTAAACTGACGTTGATGCGCGATATAAACGCTTGCGATAAAAAGCTTATCAATCGCAGGTAGGGACTTGGGGCCCTTCTCGATGCCCTCCTTCACTTCCATCTCCTTGATGACCGCACGCTCCGCCACCGAAAAGAAATTCATGCGGGCCGTTTTTAGGTCAGGCTCAAGGGGGAAATTGTGGTACCGCTCAGGGAGACGCATCATGTTCGTTGTCTCGATAGGGGAGTGTCCTATAGCAGTAAGGCCAAGGGCTTTGGCGAGAGATTGAAGCGTGTGGTTCGCATCGTACGGGAGTGGCTTGCTCATGGCTTGGTGTTCCGTGAGATTGAAGGGATACTGGACGAATCGGAATTTATGGTTTTCGCCACCAGCACGGCGAGCAATTTCCATAAGGCGATACAAATTGATGGGCTCGGGTGCCTTGGGTCGATTGCGGAAGCATTCCGGTAAGTTGGCGTCCTTCGGTAGCGGAGGATAGTTGCGCTCAACTGGGACGGTAAGGTGTGGTGAAGAAATGCCGTAAAATTGAATATTACCGTGCCTCACGTGTTGCTCAAGATGAGTGAACAATTGAAGGATGTCATCATCCACGTGGTCGTCTGGGCGGCCGTCAAAAAGAGTGTGGATGCCTTCGAGCCACAGGATATCAACCGTTTCTAGCCTTGCTTGGTGAGCAATGTTTGTGAGGGCCGCATCGATCCAGTCGGTTGACAATGCGGCCACGGTCCTACCGTTGATCCGGCGCAAGCCTAACATGCCTAGCTGACTATCGTTCAGTTGATCGAAGCGGAAACCAGTCTTGAGCTGCATCGCTGGGAGCGAAGATGCCTTAAAGCGATCAAATACAGGTAAGATACGGTTGCGCACCGGTGCAGAGTTGGAGGCCATCACATCAGCAACTTCTTCGTTGTACAGTGGCTGGCGAATGATACCGACGCGAAGAGAGATCACAAAGCCGCTGCGGTCTAGTTCAAAGGCTTGAAGGGCCTCGTAAAATGCTCTGGAAATTCCTTGGAAAATATCTGTCGCATTGCCATCAATCTCGAACATATTGCAGCCCTTGATAATTTGAAGCTGAATGGATTCTACTGCCTCTGCTTGGTCGTACGGCATCTTGCACGTGGCGCAACCTAGCTTGGACAAGTGCCAACCAACAGGAGCAGGGCATTGATGGCGCCACTTCTCGAACAAAGTGGAGCGGTCTAATGTGTACTGTGTTCCGTCCACAGTGGCCTTTCCTAGAATCGGAACCGCTGTCGATTCACGCCCATCTGCGTGACCTGCTGGACCCATCATGCCTCGCATCGCGGAGCCCGCCTTCTTTGAGAACTCTCCTGTAATACCACCAATCTCGCCTAAATCATCGGATGCAGACGCCAAATCATTCGGATCGAATCTAATGTTCGACGGTAGCTGCTCCTCGAGAGATTTCCGTGAAATCCAGCGCGAGCTGGACGTGAGTCCCACCACGGAACCGGCAGTGGTGTGGGCTACGTCACAGATCTTAGAGCGGATGCGACGCATGTGTAGCGAAAATGATGCTGTTGTTGTGAATATGTGTTAATGGGGTCGGACAATATTCTGTGATGTGTTTTACTTGTTCTTCCACAAGCACACTCCTGCTCTGCTTTCTATCTTACTTTACGAAAGAGGGGGAAACACCGCACATCAGAATGCAAAACAGTCCAAGTAGAAGTCAGAAACTGCTTCGGTTCTTGTGAAGGTTTGGAAGTGTGATATTGATATCGGTGTGCTAATGTCGCGCTAATCAAAACAGACGGGGGAGAAAATGTGCTCAAATGCTTCCAACAAAGAAGTGTGATGTTGTGTGTGTGTTGTCGCGGCACAGCTACGTACATGTCGGGCATATTCATTTCACTCAAAGGGCAACAGCAAAGGTATTCTTGCAACCTAATGCGCTGCGCTGGTGACTTGAGAGAGATGAGGGATGTGAGAGGAAGGGGGATCTATACAAGTGAACTGGGTAAACAACACCGTTGGTCAAATAGAATCACGTGTGTGAGAGTGAGATACGAATGAAGCAGCCGCTGAACCGCTGGCAAAAGCTCCTCAAAATCACGGCGATCCTGCCGTTCGTGTTGCAGCACAGAATCTACATTTTATTCGTGTTTTGTTTTTGTTTTCTTTTTTTCGGACGTTTTTCACTTTTCATTTTTTTTTTTTGCTTCACTATTCATGATTCGTCGTGGTGTGCTAATCGTCGAGCATGCACAGCAGTGCCACACCACGCAAGATCCAGTGATCAGGTACCTTAGCGCCTGCGTCAACATCCAGAGACAGGACGAAGTTGGTTGACAGACCTGTGGTGCTGAGCGCACCAGCGCGTGACGAGGTCTTGTACACTGGACAGCTGTACGTGTCAGTCTTCGTCGTCACAACAGATCGAGTGACAGGCTCGAGCCAAATAACGGGCACCTTTGTGTACAACTCTCCCTTCATGCTCTCATCAATCGCCATCGTGTCGCGGTTGAATCGGGCACCCTCCATAAACAGGCCGTGGATGTACACGCCTGTCTCTGGTGGATCTTCCACCTGGTCGGCACCTTGGTAGTGCGTGAGGTTCGTTCGGAATTTAATGTCATCGATGGGAATCTTGAAGGTGCGGCTGTGGGTCTGAAGGACGCCAGTGAGAAAACCTTGAGGGAAGAAGAAGCCGGAGATCCAGAAGCTCGTGGGAATGCCGTTGTCGTTCCAGTCCCGCAGGAATTCAATACGGGCGAGGGTGTCCTCGAACCAGGAAGCAAGCGGCTTAAGGGATAGGTAGCCACCCTCGTGCCACAGTTGCGGAACTTGACCAACGATGAATGCGTTGTACATAGACTCAAGTTGAGCGGACATGACAACCTCACCCTTGATACCACGCTGTAATTCACGAAGGGTGCGCTTCAATTTGCTATTGATGGCGTTGAAGACGTCAATCTCCTGGCTGGCGACAGTTCCGAGGGAAATCATCGTTCCTGACTCCGTGATGCGGTACGTGTCCTCGTGGCCCTTGGCCTTGTCGATCTCCGCTGGGAGCCTGCTCTCGAACTCGACCGCGATGTTGAACACCTTTTCATCGGTGCTCATGCCGCCACCTGTCTTAGAGCGAGGTTGGACCAACAAGATCGTCGCAAGCTGCTTACGGGACTGATTTCTGTTGAAGGTGATATCTGCGTTGACGTGGAGGCCAAACAGTTCAGGATTTTCAAAGGGCGGCAAGTTGGAAAGGTAATCCTTCACCGTGTCGATGCCGCTCACGTCGGAAGGGATGCAGTACACTCCGTCCGCAGTGACGTTAAATTGTCCAGCTTGAGTGACGACGGGGTCGAAGAATTTGCGAAGAATCGTCTGCAAGCAGCGGGAGTCTAAGAAGTCGGTCACACGGCCACCGTAGTTGATCACACCAGTCATGTACTTCAGTGCCATCCATGGGACGCCCTCATAGTCCGAGAGGAACGTGAACAGGGACTTAATACTAGCCGAGAAGTCAGACTGATTCCACTCATAGGCAATGTTCCAACCGAGGGGTCCGAACTTTCGCCTCTCTTGGATGATAGCATGGAAATAACTAAGGGACGTGAGGAGGCGCTTCCAGTTGTTGGCGTTCTGTGGGCAGCTCTCCCATAGCTCAGGGTTCACGGCAAGCAGGAAACTGTCACGGATGTTCGCCTTGAGACCCTTTGGTGGTTCCTTGACCACCTTGATGCCGGATTGAAGGACAAGGACGGGGAAGAAGGAAGTGGGCATCGTCGTCAGCCACAGGCGGAAATCCTTGTGCACATCTTTGAGCATGAGATCCTCAAGGATGCGTTCCAGAGAGGGCATCCAAGATGCGTACACGTGGCAATTTTGGAGGTACACCCACATGCCGCTCTTGCTGGCCTGTGTGATCATTTCCTGAGCCTTGGAACCTTGGTCCTGACCGAGGGATAGCATCAGTTTGCGGTCGCCAAAGCCCTTCTTGTCTGCGAACTCTGTGAAGGTTGCGGTCGGATCGGTACCGGTGGTCAGCACAAAGATAATAGGGGACATTGGAGTGCTGTCACCGAAAGATGCCTCAAGATCGAATGCAGGGGACTCCATGAAGACCTTACCAAGGTATGCACCCACAACCTTGGTCATGCCGTAGGGCACCAAATCCTCACGGAATACCTTGAGGACGAGCAGGCGGTGCCACTCGCTCAGTTTCGATAGCTGGGCTGGGTACGTGTTGTACGCTGTGTCGCTAGTTGCCCACGTCTGCCATTCATCTTCGTTTGCCCAGACGTCATTCTTAAGATCATCGAACCCACGGAGTGCGGTGAGCGCTGTCAGCTCATTCCACGCGGCCTCAGAGGTCCACTCCGGCCATCTGTCGGTGTCTGGGTCAACTAGGCGACGACCCTCGCTACCCTTGAGGAAGAAGTTCCACTCCTCGGCAGAGAACTCGCCCGCATCACGGAAGATGTGAGAGACCATCAGGAACACGAACAGCTGCTTGTCCTTTTCAAACAGACCACGGCAAATAGTGCTGTAGGAATTGAGAGTCACAGCAGGCAGCAGAATCGCCACACGCTTGTCGACATCACTGCTCTGCTCCGTCTTCTTCAGCGTCTGGATGAAGAGGCGCTTGAAGAAATCAAGGGAAATTTGATACATGTGGTCAATTTGTGAGACCTCAGAAATGACGCTGTAGATCAGAGAACCTCGCGTCGCCACCGGTCTGTAGCGGTTACGAGCGGCGACAATGTCCTTTTGGGTCGTCTCGGCCACCTCAAGTGCCTTCGTCACGCTCTCGCTGGTCTTCTTGGCCTCACCAAGGGTATTGATGAGGACTTCGTTATCAAGAATATTTCCAGTGGAGGAGGCCAGGAGAGAGAGAATCTTATCTTCAATATCCTTCAACTGACCTTTGCCTTCGGCGATATCTGTGACGGTCTTGTCAGCACGCTGTTCGAGTTCAGCGTATTCGTAGCGCACCACGTCAGCAAGGAGTTGATCTTCAAGACCCTTCTGCGTGACAGTGAAGTTCACGATTGTGACCTTAATTTGAAGCTCAGGCATGTAGTGAGGATTAGGCAGCTTGGTGGTCATGTAAAATCGGAAGCTAGGCTCGTAGTCAATCTCAGAATCTCCCAGCTTCAGCAATAGACGACCTTGTGAGCGATAGGTTTGGCGGAGAAGGACAGGGTCGATGGCAGCATCTACCTGCTCCTCAATGTTCTCCAAGAGCACCGGAAGACCGACCTTAACGGCGTTCTCAAGTGTGCGCATGTAGTTGGGATCGGAGAGTTTGATAATCTTCAAGTTATTGTCACGCTCCATCGCACGAATCCAGTTGTTGGCTTGGCCTTGAGGATCGATACACAAGCACCAACGTTGCGACCTGGTGCTGATGATGCCATTCTCCACGCTGAATTGATCCATCGGGAGACCACGCTGGCCCCATTGGCGTACCTTGACAGGGTCACCGATATCAGAGAGGCTGAACTCACCCTGTGCGACAGGAATCTTGAGCTCTCTGCACTTGGAGGACCAGTTGAGCATCATGCGGATGCGGTATGGGGAGGTGAAGGGGCCAAGGTACGCAACGCACCCAGCAGCCAACATGATCGTACCGGTGAGTTCAATCTTGCTCTCCTTGAGCTTCTCAATGGAAGCAGTCCAACGGACTTGCTCAGAGGCGAGACCTGACATCAGTTGCTCAGCGCGATCGAGGCGCTTCTCTGTCAACTTCATGTCGTCTTCCAGTTGCTTCTTACGGTCAATGTTTTCTTGCATTGATTGGCGAAGTCCAGCAACCTTCTCTTCGATCACCTTCAGCTTGCCCTGTGCAGTAGCAAGGGCCGCGGCGGCAACTTGTAGTTTGGCTTCGGCGGCAGCAAGCTGCTCTTTCTTGGGGATGATGACCTTCGTGACGTCGTAGTAGTTGTTGATGGCAATGACCCAACTGCACAATGATTTGCACGCCTTGGAACTCTTGGCCACTTCTTCTGGCTTGAACTCTGGGTTGTTAATGTATTTTTGAAGTTGGCGGATCGTTCTCTCGGTCATGTCATCCTTCTTGTACGTTTGAAGGTCCTTGATAAACTCAATGCGACCCATCATAACCTTAGCACGGTCCCAGCTGAGGTCGCGCTCTCCAAGGAGCACCAGGACGGCCTCGAGGACAAGAACGACACGAGCAGCAGGCTTGAGGAAACCCTTCACTTCACGAATATCATCAGGTTTCAGCTCATTCAGGGCATCCTCGGCAGACTTCAGAATGGGGAGAGCCTTGTCGAGCTCAACTTGGCACTCTAAACGCACACCATCGGCCTCCTTTCGAATGCCTGAAGCTACTTCCTCCTCACCCGCGCACTGAGTGCGGACAACCTCAGCCTCCTTCTGCTCGCGGTCTACAGTGATCATAATCTCTGCAGTGCTCTTAGCAGCCTCTTCCAGCTTAGGTTGCATGGCTTTGAGATCAATTTTCATTTGATCGACAAGCACCTGAGTGCTTTGCAATTTATCAAGACCTCCTTGAAGACGGTTGATTTGATTGATCACCGTCGTGGACTGCTCATCTAGCATCTTCGTGTAAGAATTCAGCAGCTCAAGGTATGAGGTGGGAGTGGTGTAGTTGTGGCGACGCAGCTCCTCGAAGAACTCGTGGGACACATCCTCCACGTCTTGATGAATCTGGACGCACATGACGGCGAGCGCCGTCTTAACGTCATCGGTGACTTGCACGTTGCCGAACATGCGCATGGCGACACCACGGAGCGCATCAGCGGGCCACTTGGTGAACCAGTCGATCGTGCAGCAATTTACAAGCGACGGGAACATACGAAGGCGGCGGCGGAACTGCTCACCAACAGGGGACATCGACAAGACGATGTGGACGTTGTCACGGCACATGGTAACGAACTGGGCAAGCATGACGTTGCGAGTCTCCTGCTTGCCGGCTGCTTTGACGAAGGGACGGCAAGCTTCGATGATCTTATCGACGTCCTCAGGAAGCATCAAGTTGGGAATTTCACCCGTGTTCAGAATATTGTTGATATCCTCCAGCATTTGTTCCTTCACAATCTGGGAGTCGGACAGGAGAAACACGACGGATTTGTTGCCGCATCCAGCCTGGAGAAGAACTTCTTTGACGTTATCGCGGAACTCGGTCACTCCGAAAGAACGGGTGATGGCAATCTGGAAAAGGGGCATCTCGCAGACATAAGCAGCCAGGCGCGTGAGAGATTGACGACCTGAGCCACCGACACCGACCAGCAGGGCATTACCGCGTGGTTGACGGCAAATTCGGCAAATTCGGGACAAGTGGTGAGCAGCATCGCTGAAGAACACCAGCTCTGTCTCTTTGTTAAAGTCAATGTTGTACGCACCTTGATACTCAACGAGCTTGTCCTGCAGGAGGGAAATATCTGCCACTTCTTCGTAGCGGCCACGATCTCGCCGCATGTAGTCACCGAAGATGAGGCCTTCGTACGATGGCTGCCAGCTGAGATCGAACTCCTCCTCCACAACGCCTTGCAGCAAGTTCCACCACCAGCGCTTATCGGCTTCATCAACCAGACGATCATGGAAGACGCGACTGACTTCGTGGATGAACAAGCGGACAACAGAATCACGGTCTGGGACGTACTTAGGTTGAACTTGAAGCACACCCTGAACCACCTTGCCGAAATCACGTAAATTGAACGTGTAGTGTGACTTGGCAGGTGTGGGCAGCTTCTCAGCTGCAATGCGATCGTAACACGTCTTGGTGGCGCTCACAAACTTGGGCGCCAACGCACGCACATCAGACGCCCATTGCCCCAAGAAGCCGTGAAGGATCGTCGTGAAAATACGGCGCGTTGACACATCAGCCACCACGGGCTGGCAAATGAGGTGGAATCGTGACGTCAGTCGTCGAGTCACATCGTTACGACCACCGCCAGGAACACCACAGCACGCGATAAAGATAATGTCTTGAATCTCTTTGAATGCAGCTGGGACCTTCTTCTTGTCAAAGAAGCCCTTGTGTGTGATCAGCTGTCGCAGCAGCTCAATCGGAGGGGATGCACCGTACTTCTCAAGTGCGGGCATGTTAAGATCATCGACAAAGAAAATGGCCTTCTTTCCAGGGGAAGGACCAAGGAGGTTACCCTTCACCTTGTAGAGCTTCGAATCCAGACGATCCTCGACATCCTTAGCACGAGTTTGAGCGGAAAACACAGTGGAGAAGTATTCGTAGCGGGAGTTCGGGTTGTCTCCTTGAAGAGTGGTCGACAAGAAGTCCAGCACCACCGCAGACTTACCCACACCGGTCACACCAGACACAAGAATGTTCCGCTGAACAGTGGTCAATATTGTCATCACGGACTTCAGTGCAGTGGTTTCAGCAGTGGGAACGAAGAGATCAAAGTAGGGAATGTCCTTCTGGTAATTGAAGTCGGGAACAATGTGATCCCAGGTGATAAACTTCATCGACGCACGGTGCACGACGTAGTCATAGATGGACTTTCCGTCATCCAGGGCAATCTGGGATGGGCAGATCTCCCGAAGGAGGGGCTTCACAAACTCGCTAAACTTGACACGGGAGCTATCAGCGAGGTTTCCTCCAACAGACCAAATAAATGAGATGACAAAGTACATATCGAACAACCCTTGCTCGTCCGCCTTTGCGTCCTTGAAGGTGATGGCGGGGCGCTTGAATTCAGGCAGGGCCGCATCGGCTTCGGTGGCAGCTTGAGCGCCCTCAGCACCCTCGCCAGCGGCGGCGGCGGCTGCTGCTACAGTTTCGAACTCGAATACCTGGGGCTCTTTGAGGGAATCCACATAACCACTCAGTAGTTCAATGCACGACACAGCTAACTGGGCATCCACGGTGGGGATGTACTCCTTGCACTCGTTGCGGATGAAGTCAAGAGCACGAGGGAACAGGTTCATCATCAGCTCGAGCATGCGCTTGCCACGGAACTTCGGTTGGCTTTCCGCCTTCTCAGCAACAAGAGATTGTGCGACTGGAATCCAACCACGGTCCCCGTCAAGGTAGTACGGCTCAACGAACACCATACCACATCGCGACACTGTAGCAGGAGAGGCGACACGCAAATCTTGCACCTCGAACATAAACGTAGCGGTGGCTGGAAGCTTGATACGCTCACCGTTGAACAAGCATAGCATCTTGTTATCGTCCAGGACAGTGTTCATGTTCTCAATCCACACAGCATCGACAGGGCCATCGAACACAATCCATTGGCGGTCCATGTTTTGTTGTGCTTCACGTGTGACGCCACGAGCAATGTTGGACAGGATACCATCTGTCCACTCACGAGTCATCTCGTTGACTTCACCATACAACTCACCCATGGTGACGGACTTGGGATTCAGAATGTGAGTCTTTACCTTGTTGAAGAGAGGGATGTTTCCTTTGGGATCTTTGTCCGCCGCCTTCAAGTTGGTGAGTGTGGACTGGAGGGTCTCGACGATGGTCGTCTTGGAGCAGTACGTTTGACCCACCATCATCACACCATGGCGGACAATAAGAGTGTCAAACAGCTGAACCGTCTTGAGCACCATACCGTCGACGATCTGTAGCTTGCGGCGATGCATCTCCTCAGTCATGAACTCGACGAGAGTGTGATTGACGTTGTCCTGAATCTCAACACTGGGGAAAAGATCCTTAATAAGTGCCATGAAGAGAATCGTGTCCTCACGAAGGAACTTCGGAACGTTGGAATCACGCATGGCACGAATCAGAAGCATGTCTTCGCTTTCATCAGGGTTGTTTCGCTTGAGGCTACCAGCCATCACAAGAATAGACTTCACAGCACGCATTCCGAAATCGTAGTGATCTTGCTTGGACAGTTGTTCGGAGCTGAGCTTGTACAGCTGCACCATCTTCTGTGCAAGAGTACGCGCATCGCTAAATCCTTCGGAGTAGAACATAATCTCAGCAATCAGTGCGTAGTCGGGAATCATCATGCAAATGGGGCGGAACAAGGCCTTCAAGTTGTCAGGGAGCTCCGTACGACCAGCGTAACCAGGATTCATGGTGATGAACACACCGAAGTTCTTGCTGAGGCGGATGGGGTGGCCGTCGAACTCCATCTGGTCTAACTTCTGCCCGAGGGCCATGACAATTTCAAGCATTTGTTGGGCAATGACAGAAAGTACCTCAAGCTCGATACGATTGAACTCATCGAAACACGCCCATGCTCCGGCCTGTGCGAGACCCGCAAACATACGGCTCATGGTCTTGTAGTTGATACCATCGGAGCAGTTGAAGACGACGACTTGACGTGCGAGTGCCTTACCAAGATCCTTAACGGATTCTGTCTTACCAGTACCAGCAGGTCCTTGAGGAGCGGCACCAAGATTCATAGCCAGTGCGCTGGTGCAGGTCAAGAAGGCGCGATCTGTAAGGGGGGTGATGACCAGACGGGGCTGGTTACCAAGGTACTCGTAGCCGTACCAGAGGTTGGCACTGCTGTGGTGGATACCGACGTTCAACCCGTTACTGTTGGAGTCGTGCTCCCAGTAGTACTTGAGTTGCTGCACCCACTCGAAGTCTGTGACTTGCTTCACGTTGTTGGTGACGAGGTTGTGTACGACGTCGCGGTTGTGCACGTCGACAACGATAAGGGTACACACGAGGGTGCGTTGAAGGCGAGTGAGTTCCCGCTTCACTAGGCTCACCGTCTGGATGATCTGCTTGTGGTACTGTTGATGGTAGTCTCCCAGTTGGTTAGATTGGATGGCTGCCTCTACTTCACTAGTCCACACGATCATGTCCACTGCCTGAATACACTGCGATGGGTACTCAAAGAACCACTCCTCGCGTACTCGGCGGGGGTATGCGTCGACAGTATCGCGCATGTGCATCAAGAGGGAAGACTTCATGGTGAGCTCGATCTGGCTGAGCCACTGCTCCACGTTGCCGACGGGATGGACCACACGCTCGAACGTGACAGACTCACCCTCGCCAGACTTCATGCCACCGATTTCAGTAGCGGCCTCGTTGTTGAAGTTCAATGCGGCGATGGAATCGAAGCACTTCGGCAAGTGGGGCTGGACAGCACGAGGATTACGCACGTCGGAAAGAATCGACAAGAGCTCGTCGTTGGACAAGAAGTAAAAACGAGGGAAAGCAACACGCTTGGTCTCCAGGTAGTCCTCAAGCTTCTTTTGGATTTCATCAATTGCCTTGTTGTTGTCACGAAGCTGCTGTAGGAGACGATCCTCGGTGCAAATATTGAGGACGTTCTTCACAGTGTTCGCCTTTCCAGTGATTGTCTTGAACAGTCGGTCGACGATGTCAAATCGCTCGCTCTCTTCGGGAAGTTGACGCTTGATATCATCGCTGGAGAAGATGAATTCCAAGTACATCCAGTTCTTCTGAAGGGTAATCCATTCTTCGATAACGTCGCTAATGGTGCGGAGACGGGTTGACCAGTCTTCTACCTTGCCGCGAATACCAGCAACGAAACGCGAGGCCATGATCGTCTGGAGTTGAATGTGGTGATCGTCGAGTTGCTGAATGACTTCCTCGAGCTTGTCGAGAATGTAGATCTCTCGGTCCTCCTTGTACTTTTTGGTTTCGAATCCGACATTGTCCCAGATTGTCTTGATGTTTTCGATGTCGTTCGTAAGACGCCACTCGCCGGTGGCGATGCCTGACTGCTCACCAACCACATCTTTCCACGACCAGATGTCGCGCTCACGGAGAATATTGAGATTGAGACCTTCGTTGTACGTGTACACGCCTCCAGTGATCTGACCAAAGATCTTGTTCCAGTGCTCTGCTGTCATGTTCTTGTTGCCGCAATCTTGGATCACAGGCATGTTCTGCTTGAGCTTCATCAGCTCCGCAAGCACGTGAGGGCCAACCTCGTCTGCGTATTCCTTTTCCTTCATTAGGCGCGTCACGGCGTTGGCACGACGGAGCATGACCGCGGTTTCGGATTCGACCGCATTGGTGTCAAGCTCGCGCAGAGGGGTGTCGAACCAATACTCCACTTTCTTGTTGTACGTGTCCAAGAGAGTCCATACCTCCTTACGGGCCTCAAACAGCTTGTTGAGCTCATCGAGGGAGTTCCAGTCAAGAGAGCTGTTGTTGAACAGCTTTCCGTAGCGAACATACTGAGACTGGCGGTCCTTGATCTCCTTGAGCTTCTGTTCGATATCAGCGAGGTAATCCAAAGCGGTTTCCGTTGTGTCGCTGTGGATGACAAACTCCTCGCCCTTGAGGATCTGCTGCATGCCAAGGCATTCTTCTTCGACACGAGTCACCTCGTTGCCGAGGTCCGAGATGCGAGCAGCAAGTTGCTGTTGGCGGAATTCATCGGCATGATCACGAGCTTCCTCGAACATATCACGTTGAGACGATCCGGGTTGTTGATTTCCGAGAGTACGCTCTCGGAGCTGCTTATCAAGGTCGTCGGTGATCTCGACCTGCTCTTTTTCCATCAGGTCATACAACGCTTCTGCCTCGGCAATCTCGGCTTCGGTTGTGGGCTGCTGCTCAAGAACCTCGTTGTAGTTGGCAACGAAGTCTGCGAACTTCTTCAAGTCGGTGGGACGCTCGCTGAGAAGTTGAATCTTCTGCTTGAAGTATGTTTGCAGACGTGTCGTGCGGAGCTTGGCCGTGAGTCGAAGCGTTGCGTTCACCTCCTCACGAATTCCAGCAACCTTGGGCTCAACCTCGCCACGCAGCTTGGTTGCGTTGATCCACAGCATGTGGCAGACATGTGAAGCGTTTAAGGTCTTAAATGCCTTTGTTGCCACCTCAAGCTGCTGGTAGAGTCCAGCGATCGTCTCACAGGTGAGGGTGCTCTCGTTTCCAGCCCACTGATCTCGAATCTCTGGCCAGTCACGAGCGATAAAGCCAAACCATGGACGGGTGTCGGCGTAGGTTTGCATCTTTTCATTCGCCTGACGGAACTCCTCCTTCATGATGGACAGGGTATCAGATTTTGTCTGAATAACACGGGCATCTCGCTTGAACTCTGTGCCAATGTTCCACAGTTTAGGTGTCTTGGCGAAGTAAATCTTCAATGGCTTCTGGTTCATAATACGAATCACACCGTTGACTGTTTGCACTATATCCTCCACCATCTCGGTGTACATCTTCTCGATTTCTGGTTGACCTGGCTTGTATATCATGGCGTCCTCCGTGGGCTGAATGAGAAGTTGGAAACCAACCTTCATGTCGGAGCCTCTGTGGCTGATGGTCGTCTTGTAGAAATGCAGCACCGTGAGGAGTGCATTACGGAAGATATTTTCGGCTGCGATGTAGTCTACCAGGCGGATAAAAGAGTCCAGCATTGAGTACTCGACCATGCTGCGCTTTAACTCACGCATACGCTCAAACTGCTCTTCCTTCGCCTCTAGCATGCTCTTCATCTTGCGGCTGCCCTTCTTGTCCTTGCCGGTTGCGACTGAGTTCGCAAGGAGATACTGCTCAAGAGACTCCATGGTGTTGAGGTCAGGCACGTTGGCACGCTGCTGAATGGCGTCGGTCAACTTCGTAAGCTTCGCCTCCATGCGCTCCAGGCAAGTACCGAAGTCCACAGACGCCTTTTGGCGCTGCCGAGTTTGTTGGTTGTTGAACTCATCAATGGTGTAATCGTACTTCCCTGTGGCCTCATACTCCAACAAGGAGGCGGTGGTCAAGTCGAACGAAGTCTTCACAAGATCCATCGTAGGACCAGCAAAGGTAGACTTGGACAAGAAGAACTTCTTGCACAGTCGTCGACGAGTGTCATTGAACAACTTCAGGCGGATATTGTTCTTCCATTGGATGAACGCTTTGTAAATGAGGTAATTCTTGAAGAACCGCACACGACGCAAGACGTTAAACATCGCTGTTTCCTTCATCCAATCAGACAACGAGACCACTTCAGAGGGGTGGCCTGGGCGAATATGAACCACACCGGTGCTAGAGATGACGTAGTGCTCCGACTCTTGGTGGCCACGAAGCACCACGGAGAGGTCATACGGTCTGAAGTCGAGAGCGTGCCTTGTCTGGTTCAGGTACACATACTTTACCGCACTTGAAGCACCATGGACCGAGAAGTACGATACAGTATCTTCAGCATTGCGAAGTTTGCAGATTTCAATGTCGTCGTTTGGCGCCACAGCAACATCAGCGGTGGTTGCTGGGCGTTTTGACGTCGCTTGTTGAATCGTGCGCATGAGGATTTCATCTGGGTCCACTAATTCCTTTTCGCTTGCCTCCGGGACAGTGACGAGCTCGCCGCCCTGAGCACCACCCATGTCGAATGTGCCTTCGCCTCCTTGTTGATCTTTGGGTTCAGCTGACGGCAAAGGAATGACCTTACGAGCCGTGCTGTTGGGGTTGACCAACGTCTTCACTGTCCGTGTGGCACTCGGTGCCTTCATCTGAGGCACATCATGAGCGAAGCACTCCGTGATTTGGAACTTGTACGTGGTGTTATTTGGAGCTTGCGAAGGGCGCGCTCCTGTCGTTCCTGGGGCTGGTGCGCTGTTCGTCTCACGTTTTGGTTCGAGCCTTCCACCTCCTACAGTAACGGTGTCGAACTCGGCGCGCTGCTGCCTGAGCTTCTCTAAATGCTCACGCTTAGCATCGGCGTTGCTTGACGGCGCATCTTCACTACGAGGATACACTGGCATGTTACGATGTCTTGTGTCTGGACTCTTCTCCTTTTCTTCTGTATGCGATCGCTTCCCAATCTAGACTGAATGGGAAATCTGAGCTAAATACTTGTTGTCACGGAACAGCGTGACTTCTCTACTATTTGAGAAATGAGCAAAATAAAAAAGCAACAATCTACCATGACACGTAAAAAAATAAATAACGGCACCAAAGTCTCTCAAGGCAATGTGTGTGTCAGTCTTCAACCTTGACGTCGACTGGAAGAAATCGAGAAACAGACTCTCGCGACTTCTCAGTGAAGCGCTCTACCAGGAGCATCATGTCCTGGATCAAAAAACTGCAGCAACTGTAGTAAAGGAAAGCAGAGACGTTGTGTAGACGCTCCAGCACTTCTGGGAAGCTTGACACACCCTCACCTTGTAAAAATGATTGCGTCCACCTGTATAAAAGTTGAGATTGCTCCAGCACGTTGACGGACCACGCAACGTAAGAGTTGTAAGAGGCGTCCTGTTGACTCTTCCAGTTCTTTAACATGGATTGGCCTCTGTGCAAGAACTCCCAGACACCACGCTCAACTTTAGATCGCTGTGCTATGTTTGTGTTTGACTTCGTTTTCCCAACTTCACCGTCAAAAATACTTTTCACTCGATCTGCTGTTGCTAAGAAGGTATCCAATACTTTAATGATGGGCTTCTTGTCACTCAGCGAGGTGACACGCTGGAGAGGTTCTAGCGCCTCGCAAATTGCCGTGAGAAAACGCACTTTGGGACCTACAAATGTAACAATTGCGGCAGCGCCGTCCTGATACCACACGTCTTTACTAATGTACAAATCTGGGGTGACAAACGCACCGTGCTGCATTGACTTGCTAATGGTCTGCATGAGCCAATACGGTCTCAACACCGTTGCATGGGGTACCGCGTGGCGCCCGTCCTCCAGCGGAATCGACTGGTGTTGAAAGTGTTGTGGGAAAGAAGGGTAACTGAGGTTGGTGGACTTACGATTCTTTTCATTTCGAAGCACTTCGGCACGCTGCCGAATACCTTCAAGGTGTTGAAGCACAACACCCGCGTGGTCTGCCGGTATTGCAGGCATAAGCATTTCAAATCGGCTTGCTGCACTTACGTACAGCGGTAGCGCGACTGACGTCTCGCCGGCTAGGTCAGCAGCACTGGCCTGTTGTAAGATCGCCAATGCTATCTGCAATCCTTCTTTGGGGTGGGACATTGCTGGTCAATATGGACTGCAAGTTAACAATGAGAAAAACAAGGCAAAAGGTTGCTCGCATGTTCATTTTTGACTGCGATGTGAGGGTCAATGGAACTCTCAAAAAACAAATTGTTCTCAAGTCAAATCAGAAATGTATTGAATCCTATCCAACACTGCGGCAACTTAACGGAGGCGGCGGGCCTCACGCTCAGTCTCCATAAGGGCGAGCATGTCACCCTCCTTGCAGGGGCCCTTGACGTTACGGACGATGGTGCGGCCGTTGTCGCGGGAGCCCTCCTCAGCGATCAGCTTGACGCGGACCTGGGTGACGTTACCGCGGGAGCCAGTGCGGCCAAGGGTCTTCATGATGACGCCGATCTTGGCCTGGTCGCCCTGCTGGACGACGACCTCCTCCTGGGCGGCGGCCTTCTTATCCTTCTTGGCGGGGGCAGACATCTTGGGATTCTAGGTTGAACAAAAAAAAAAGCACGCGATGTGAGTGTGCACAAGAATGGCAAACGACAGATCGTATTTGTTTTTGTGTTTCATTGAAAATCCAAAAAAGAAACGAATGCAGTTTGGACTAGTAACTTAACGGAGGCGGCGGGCCTCACGCTCAGTCTCCATAAGGGCGAGCATGTCACCCTCCTTGCAGGGGCCCTTGACGTTACGGACGATGGTGCGGCCGTTGTCGCGGGAGCCCTCCTCAGCGATCAGCTTGACGCGGACCTGGGTGACGTTACCGCGGGAGCCAGTGCGGCCAAGGGTCTTCATGATGACGCCGATCTTGGCCTGGTCGCCCTGCTGGACGACGACCTCCTCCTGGGCGGCGGCCTTCTTATCCTTCTTGGCGGGGGCAGACATCGTGAAAGTCCTGATTTTTTGACAAGAATACGAAAGGCAAATTTTTGCTGTGATGCGAGCACACACACACAATGCATACGAGAATTATCTCTATCAATACGCAAGGTCTCCCAAAGAGCATAAAATTGACCACATGTGTTTCGCGCGGTGATTCTGCTTTTGTTCGGTGTAGAATTTCTCCTGCTTCTCTGGGGGGTGGAGGATGTGTGGGGAAAAAACGTAAATCCTAACTCCTGTCTAAGAAGTTTTCACTTTTCTTTCTTCTTCTTTTTTGTTCTCACTCACCTAATATCACACCGATAATGCCCTAATCACCTCGGCCCGTTGTGATTCGCTCAGCGCCGCGACGCACTGAATAATCTGCGCAACGGATGGGCAAGTGGAGGCACCCTCTCCGGTGAACACTACATTCCGCAAGTACACCCACGTGAACAGTCCCATAATAATTTGGCAGTCCATTCTGTCCGTCATGCCACCATGGCCAGGAATGAGATCGCCAAAGTCCTTGAGCTTGAAGGCACGCTTGAGGCCACTGGCGAAGAAGCCACCAAACGGTGCAATCAATGAAGCGAACACTCCGAAGGCCAGTGCATGGTACTGCACGGGGCACACCGAAACCGATTTCCAGTAGTCGAACGTCACGGTGGCGACCCACGCCGGAAGTGCGACATCTTCGCTGACAAATAATGGATCCACCTCGCACGTCGGCAGCGCGCTGTTGAAGTCTAACTTTGGGCACACCAGCGGAGGGAAACGGCTGAGGAAACCAGCAAACCAAAATGCGAAAATCATCGTGAACAACCACGCCCCCAAGAATCCCTCCAAGGTCTTTTTTGGAGAGAGAGCAAGGAGCCTAGTACGGCCGAAAGATTTACCAAACGCGTACGCCCAAATATCGTTGTTGACCACACAGCTAAGGGGCAACAAGAACCACACCATACCATACAACATGTTCGACACCTGGAGAGACCCTTGCAGCACAATGAAGAACAACGTCATCGCCATCCACGTGAACTGATGGAACTGGTAGCGGTACATGCCCTTCTTCAAGGACAACACAAACGCAACAAGGCCAATCACGTACAATCCGAAAGCGGTCATCCCGATGTGGTTGTACAGCAGTCGAGATGCTTGGGGGTACGTTGCCAAGACCTGATCTCTCAACGTGACGAGGGTCATGAGGGCTACTGTCACCGAAAGGAACCACCATGGTAGGAAGCGGAAGTATGGCAGCTGACGGTCCTTGCGTTCTTTCTGGTTAATTCGAAGGACCTCGCGGAACATCATCACCAAAATAAATAGCACAAGCGGGATGCAAACACTTGCGCCTGCAGCGATGAGCCCAAGGAAACCATAACACATCAGAAGGCTAAACACGAGACGGTTCACGAACTCATTGGCTCCTTTCTTCTTCTCAATCTCAATTGCTGCAGGTTGGACAACAGGTGCTGCTGGTTTGCGGTGGGGGGACTTTAATGGGGCTAATAGGGGTGCAGACGCAGAGTCCTTTACAGGGGACAACTTGGCCTTTGACATTGAACACTGAACACTGCTTGTGACGTGACGATCTCTGTGATAAGCTTGGTGGACAAGATGTCAAAAAGCGATTTATATTGAGACATCAAACTTTTTTTTTCGCACAACGAACTTAAAAGCGCGAAACGTCATTGTCAAACATGATGGTGTCGTTAAGAGAGTGTAAGAGGAATGGAGAAATGCAGCAGTTGACGAGAGAGTGGCGAAACGAGTCTGAGGAGAGCACGAATTCCTTCGCTTTATTTGTCGCGGCGACCACCACGCAAACGGCGCCACAACTCCTCAATCAGCAAGTTGTATTCCTCTGGTCTTGCGCCGCTTAAGACAGCATTGTTTTCTTTCGCGCGACGACCAAGATAGAGGATGGTCTCCCTCACAGGACCATAAGGGACGTACTTGAACACACTGACATCAGCTCGAGCGAGGGCTACGGTAAGGTGGTCCGCCATACCCAACAGCTGCGCGCATGAGATGGCGGCGTTATTTGGCTTCAAGTCAGCCACTCGGTCTGCGATCAGTTTCACGGAGGTGGGGTTGTGCGTCCCAAAGAGAACGCCCAGCTTGGAGTCCGGGTGAGCATTGATAACGTCAAGAATATGGTTTGCCGCATCATTGTAGCACTTATGGGTGAGTTCCAAACCCTCTGCAGGAGTTTTTCCGTGCCACACTGGGGAAGCATAGTGATTCTTTTCTGCAGTTTCGTTCTCTGCCTGCATGTAGGCTCCCCGTACCATCTTGCCCGCCCACACCCATCCCTCATCATGAGCCCGAGCAAGGTCGTTCTTGAGACGTTGCGGCGTGTACGTCAAATAGCACTGGTACGTGTTGTAGATCACAGCCTCCTTTTGGTTGTACTTGGCTTGGTGGGAGCGCGTTATGTAATCGATGGCCATTTGGAAATATGACTGCTCAGCGTCAATAGTGACCTTCACGCCAAGTTCCACCGCCATCGCTAAGATGATTCCCACGCGACGCTCCAAGTCCTTCCACATGCTCTGCTCGTGCTCGGTCAGTTGTGGATTTGCATTCATGAATGGCGCGAGAATCATAGCGTTAGCTGTGGAACGGTCTAACAAGGCCGACGTGACAACGCTGATGTAGCGGAGGTAATCAACCTTGCCGCTGTTTTGGGGATCGAGGAGTTTCATGATGTTGTCCTCTTCGAATTGAGAGAGCGCAGGCTGGCCTCGTTGCTTGATGAGCTTCTGGATACCCTCACGAACAACCTTCGAGTCGCCGAAGCGATCATTCAAGGAAAACCCGACAACGACTCGACACTCTTCAAGTGGGGGCATTTTCTCATTGTTGAAGAAACCCACCCATGCCTGTCTCAGCGAGAGCATCAATGCCGAAACACGAGCCAATAGCATCGGCTCCGCCAATCCAGAAAATTTGATGGCAGCAAAACCTCGGCCTACTTTGTGAACCATGAGCTTGGCATGACCGATGCACAGCAAGTTGAGCGTCATGGTTTCATCAAACTTATCGGGAGATGTGGTGTAGGCAATGCTAGAGTCTTTGCTGATCGCCGTCATGCCCCGCATCGTGATACCCTCACCACTTGTCTCTTCTGCCTCAGCAGCATAGTCAAAGATTGAGCCAATCCCTTGTGCAGCGAGGCGACCAACGGTTGCTGTCAGCTCATGGGTGTATTCACCACCACAGAAGTGTCGGAAGAACGTACTTTTCACTGCAAGGTGTGTTAAGAACTCACCAAACACTTTCTCAGAAGTCTTGATAAGCTTCTCTGAGTTGGCTGAAAGGTACTTAACACGCATAGCTTGCATGACGGCGACGGCGAGGAAAATTTCACGGAGGGGCTTCTTACCATGTGCGTCACGTGAAGTCGCAACCACCAGTTTCTTGGATTGCTGCTTCACACTTGCGTGACGAGCACCTCCGATCACTGGTGGAGATACTGGTAACGAACTTGCAATTCTGCGGAGCATTTTTTTTTTTTGTAATGATAGCTTCTTTTTCAAAATTGTTGCGGTAGAATATCGAAGTTCTTTATTGGGGAAATAGAAGAACAAGATACACGCACAGCATACAAGGAAACCCACATCAAACGAAGATTGCTGCAAAAGCTGCAATGAGAGACAAAATGCAAAAGCAATGGATGGAAAGGAAATGGAATCGATGTAATGTAAATGGCAAATGCACTTGGTGCCTCAGCTCAATGGGCTGGTATTGTCCCGCATGGTGCTCGCTAGTCTGCTCAGTCTGCTGCGGTTGGTCAGCAATACCGCAGCAGCTGCAACGCCAATGCCTATCTGGAGACCTAAAACTAGGTGTTGCGTACTTGATAGTGAAGCAACCCCATCATGCAGGCGAGTTACTTTCATCACAAGAACTCCAAACGCAACAAACATGACAACGAGGATAGAAATCCTCCGTGTCGGAGTCAACGAATACGAGCTCCACCTCGAGGTCCATATCGAGTACGCAGCAAAGGCACCGGCCATTCCAAGGGATACGTCTATCCAGGGTGCGAGCTCACGTGGAGCAGCTGCTTTTAACGTCGGTGTGGGCAATGCGCAAGCCGCGACCGTCACGAGAATTATTGAAAGCACTCCGAAAACAACGACAGAAAGGGCGAAAGGCCCACAATTCGCCTCGCGTTCTTCGACGCTACGAAATCCCTTTAGCCGCCCGATAGCGCTCGAAACAAAAAATTGGTAATTTTTGTGAGCAGCTTCTGCGCTCGAGGGAGATACGGTTGATGGCGAAAGCAGCGCATGAACGATTCGATCGTCGTCTCGCGTGTACGTCGGTGTTGTTGCAGACATTACTGTTCGTGTTAACTGCTTGTCTTTAACTGATACTGCTCATCTACATCATTCAACAATAATTCACAACTCATCATTTGTTCAAGAGAATATGCAATTGACCAACAACACTTTAGGAAGCGAATAAACGCGACGAGAAAAAAGTGGGATTTGAACGAAAGCGACAGAATGTACGTGTTATGGTTGTTTTCTTCTAAAGTTCTTTTCAGTCAGCTGGAATGAGAAAAAGTTCATTCCGAGCCGGATGGACAGCTTTGCGTGTTACAACAAGAGCTGCAGCCCGCTTGGTCAGGGAAGTATGAAGGGTCAGCATTGCATGCGCCTTTCAGGGCACCTGATCCGCAGTAATATGGGCTAAGGTTGCGATTGCAATTCATCGCATCGCATTCTTGTGGGGTGCACGTTTGATTGCAAGGGATCTCGCAAAATACAACATCACAGCAAGCATTACAGTGAGGACTGAGTGGCCAGAAGGTCGACGCATTGGAGCAGCCGTTATTACCATCACCGCCGGTGCACATGTATGGTGAGGTCACAGGACACCGAGTGAGCTCGTGGCAGCGCTCCTCCCCGCACGTGACGTTGCACGAGTAGGGAAGTGGCACTGGGTGCACCGGTACGTTGACGTACATGGCAAGCTGGTTGCTGCGGATGTTTGGGGTCTGGTTTGTGCTCACAAAGATGTTCCACCAATTTAGGTTGTCGCGAGCAGCCTCAGCTGCATACGCGCCACTCATTTGATCTAATCCGTACACACCGGAGGCGGATAAAAGAACACAATCATCATCACACGATGGCTCGTAAATCGCGCACGGCTCTTCAAATTTATTGCACGGCGGACGAGGATCAACGCGGATTGATGGTCGTTGTTGCAGCTTCTTCTCAGCTGTATATTTTCCGATTCCTGGCCAAATGGAGCCCGCTGAGGTTTCATCGGCTGCTGGCCACCGCATGACCAACACACCGTCAGCATCAACAACTGCTGCAAAAATAACTTCAGTCTCGTTGGGGTTTGATGGCTCTCCTGAGAAAAATGCCGTTGAATCTGCTCCTCCGGCGACACCACCGAAGTAATCAGCGCATCCCGTGTCAGATCCATCAACAGTAAACTTTTGCGTGCCTGGTGGAATCGTCTCGTTGGGATACATGCACCCCATGTGCGTGTATCCAGCATACGCGACGTTGCCGAAGCACACCATGCCTGGTGGGCACGCGCACATTTGGCAACAGTAGGGGTCAGAGCACTCGCGTTGGAATCTCTTGTTTACCATTTTCTCGACGGGGAAGCATCGTCCCGCATTTGCAGTGACCGTGAGGTATAAATGATCATGCGGCAAATCTATTCCTGCCCAGAATGGCGGCTCGATCAGGTCTAATTCTCCAGAAGAACTTCCCCAGCAATTGTCCGCGTAGTGCTCGGCACCAGGGCCACGATTTAGGGTAATTTGATTGAGTAGATAAAAACTGCTCCATGCAAAAGCCTTCGCCGACAACACAAACAACATTGCTGGGGGACCGAGTCCATCAGTCCCTTGCAAAGCTGTCGTTGGTCCGAACTTCATATCCCAATCTTGTTTGTAGCCGTTGTCTGTGATGGTCATGTTGAGCTTGAGGAAGTCAATAATCTCTCCTTCTCTGGTGCCGTGCACGGATGACTTTGGATCAAGTATCCACTCACTCGAGTCTTGGTTCCACTGATACGCATTGATGTAGTAAATCTCAGCACGAGACGTGTTACCAAACGTGTGGTTGCAGGCCATCGAAATCCGCTTTTTCGGGTCTGGGTTACAAGTCGACAAGATCCAATTGAAACGAGGAGTAAGGCCACAGCAGTCCTCAGTGACAGAGGCGAGGCAGCCGTACGGTGAGACATCGATGCCACCATACGGAGTAGCGGCGGGGTTGGGAGCAAACGCAAGAGTACCGTTTGGCGTACAGTTCTTCGTTGGTGGAACCAAGTCCCATGGTGAGGAAGGGTACGGAGTGGGGGGTGGAGGAAGGCAGCTGGCGTAGTCACAGCACGACGTGCATCCTGCCTCATTCCATGGTTGTGGCTGGCAACCCGTTGCGCCGCTTCCGGTCAGGCAGAGAAATGGTGCGGCGGAGCTGCATATGAAATCTGGGATGTTGCACTGCGCTGTTGAGCACATCGGACAGTTTCCGCTTGGTGCTGGAGTGGAAGGCGGTCTCGGAGGCAGCGGTGTGGGTGGCGGAAAGTCGGTTGGCGACATTGTCCAACCAGGCACCGGAGTGAGAATTGCAGGATCCGTCACTGGCCCTGCAGTGGTGCTCGGCCCTGGAGGCGTCGGTGGTGCCGCCGTTGTGGACGGAGGTATTGGCGTCGGTGCAGCGGTGGTGGTGACGAAGCAAATGGACACGTCGCAACATGTGTCGCATTGAGAAGAGCTCCACGGTGACGATGAGCATCCGTCAACAGACGGCCCAGATGTGCACTGAAATGGATAATCACGGGGGCACTTCTCCTCGGACTCGCAAAAAGCGACAGAGCAAGGTGCACAAGCACCTGACGGGATCGGGGAGGTTGGCGTCGAGGTTGGTGTTGGGCCCGGCGTTGGCGCTGAGGGGGCTGGGGTGGGTGCGACAGTAGGTTGCGGCGTTGTGGGAGCTGGGGTGGGACCTACTGGTTGTGGTGTTGTTAAAGGAGGTGATGGCTGTGGGGTTGGAGATGATGTTGGTGGAAGAGTGGGGCTTGATGTTGGCGTGGACGTTGGAACTGGGGTTGGTTGTGGGGTCAGCGGAGGCACTGGAGTTCCGCTACAACTCGCAATGTTGCAACAATCGCTGCAACCACTTCCCCATCCGGGTGGATTGCTGGTGCATTGACCAATATCAAATCCTTCAATGCAAATGAACGGCAGACTAGGTGAGCACCAGAAAAGGCTGCAGATAGATGCAGAGCAATCAGCAGTGCAGTTAGGTCCGGCTGAAGGTGCAGGCGTTGACGGTGGAGTGGGTGATGGTGTGGGAGCTGCTGTGGGAGCTGGGGTAGGAGCTTGTGTGGGAGCTGGGGTAGGAGCTTGCGGCGCCGGCGTCTCTCCGCAAGTTGACAGGTCACAGCATTGCGTGCAGCCCTCAGAGATGGACCAAGACTGCGCACCACCGCACTGCCCAGAAGGTGCTCCAGCTGTGCACATCGTTTGATACGAGAAGGGGTTACACGTCGAGCACTGTGCTGCATTGCAAGACACGCTGCAGTTCAGAAAACACGAAACGTAGTTGCAGCAAGAATTGCACACGTTTGACGGCTCCCATGGCGACGCGCTGCATCCATTTGTGGCCGTCCCTGAAGTGCAAAGGAAAGGTGATGCTGCGGGACATGGAGGTGCAATACTGCATTCAGCCGGTGAGCAATCCGCACACTGCGATGCTTCGTTAACTCCCACAAATGACGCAGCGGCTAGTGAGGCACAGAAAATAGCAAGTGTTAATATTGGCTGCATAACGTATTCACTTCTCTGTTGGAAAAGGACTACACCAACATAAACAAAAAGCGGACACACATGAACGGTACATCACAGACCACCTCACATTGGAACAACAAAAAAGAATCAATGAAAGTGCCAACACCTACGCCTCACGACTGCGTTTTGGACCCACGCACCACTCCTCCGCAATCTCACCAAGGAATCGCTGTACGTTTGCCTGCGGGTGAAGTGCTGCATGCGCATGATTATGCAAAAACAGAATTCTAGTGTCAAGCCGAGAAGTAAAAGCCGAATTGTACGAGGATTGTTGGTACCCATCGACAAAAGGAGTTCGCGATCCTTCAAGATCAGTCGTTGCACTCAAGTATCCACTCGCTTCAACTTCTGCGCGGAACAAGTTGGTACTGCTGAGGGGTTTGCCCTTGTCTGCCCAAGGAAGAACAATCAAGAACGCAAGTGGTTCCTTTGACTCATTGAGCAATGAGATCATCCTGTGGGACATTGCCATCACAGTTGCGTGCTCGAATGGTGGGTTCGCTTCAAACAACCCTTTGGTTGGCTTAGGGCCACCAAAAAACGAACCTACACTACCAAAGTAGCAATCTGTATCAGGAAACGCCGAGAAATACGCTGTACATGATGCGTTGAATGGCGACGCAAAGCATTCACCACCAAACGCAAAATCAGTGCTGCTGCTCAGTGATTTCATCACTTGAGGTGGCACTGATCCGTGCCAACCACCCTCTTGCGCAGGGTTCTCTGCTGATCCAGTCAACACAAAATAACGCTGACACAGAATAAAAACTCGCGCGTGGAGTTCCTCTGCTGGACCAATGTACAGTCGCGCCAGCTTGAAAAAGTGGCTCTTCAATATCGAGTGCCGGTAGCCGGCGCATGCAATCGATATTTCCGTCGCAGACGCATCCTCCAGTCCGCTAACGACAACGTTGGCATCCAGGCCATGAGGTGAAGGGGTGAGCGCAGTGGCAATAGTAAATCCAGCCAAAATGAGTTTCGAAATGTTGTTGCACGTATTCACCGCAATATCACCTTTGCATCGCAAGAGATCATGAACGAACGGACTCAGCCTCTTGACAACGGACCTAGACACAGAGTCCGGAAAAGCTGATGAGCAGGGGATGACGGGGTCCATCGCTTTTTTACCTCCGCCATCTTGCCGCAACGCTAAGAATTCAAAGACAAGGGCAGGAAACAAGCCGCTGGCAATGTTTGCTGCTGAGTTGGATGGTTTTTTGGATGTTACGGCTGCGGGCTTTACAATGGTGTCATCAATAACTTTGATCATCGACTGCAAAATACTTCGCGCCATATTTGTTCTGCGGATCTCACCCGTAACAGCCTCAACCACTGTTTCACGTGAAGTATAAAAAGACACGAGAGATCCAGCAGCAGCGAGCATTGAACAACTGTCATCTCCACTCGTTCGACAAGCAGCGTCACTGGACGAGGGAACTGGAAGCAACTCTGGGTCAAACGAGACAGCCCCAGGTCGGCTGCTAGTATCGGCGGCTCCACCGCTGCAACTAAACCCGACGAACATGAAAATTAGCAATCTGAAGCAAAGAAGCAAAGAAAACAGGCAGTGTGCCGCAACAGGTAAGTTACTTCGCAAACTGCAAGTTTAAGCGACCAAGTTCCTACAGAAATAACGCAAGAATGTAATCATCGTAAAATCAGCAATAGTTGAATCGAACAACATCCAGCTCACGTTTCAGCCCTTGATCGACAACGAGATCAGTGGAGTACAACTCCTGATCAGTGATAGGACATCTGCATCCGTTGTCTTTCAGATATCCTAGAATGCTTGCTTTGTCAAACACGTCGCCGTACGGCGACAAAACGGGAATATGTATCACTTGCCCGGTCAGTGCACACCGATAGCGCTCAGGGGTACTCGATGGGGGTGGAGGCAAATTTCGATACTTCGCCAATTTATCTCCAGGTGTTTCCGATTGAACAGAGGGCAGTGTTTCTGTTACTTCTTGCAGCAGCTCTACTTGGGTAGGTCCAGCTACAATAGCGTCGCTTTCCTCAACAACATCCGTGTCACTGTCGCTGTCAGGATTCAGTTCACTCTCAGCTTCGTTTTCACAGTCACCTGTTTGGTCAGGTAGGGGTTCGTCGATCGGCATACTCTGGCGCTTTGCTTGGAGTGCTCGATAACGTATCTGATTGCGTTCACGGCGACGCCGATTCTTTTTTCGTCGTTGGATCGTTTTCTTGCTAATGACAGCCTCACCGATGTTGACTTCAGCTTCTAAGTCTGTAAACATCGACCTCAGCGACAAATACGTCTCGCAGAAGATCTGCGTCGGTGCACTGCGCTCGCGCGGGTTAGACAGCTTGCGAGCTAACTCGCGCTGTCGCTGCTCATCTAGCTGAGAAGCAAATGAAAGCAGTTGTCCAACTCCTTCACTCATCTCTGCATTAACTACCAGCCGAGTAGCCGCAGCGGCGATGTCAACAGCAGTGGCTTTATGCCTCTGCACTCTTCGCATAGCTGTTTAAGCGACGTGCTACAGTCCACACGCCCTGTTGGTGCCAGCTTTGTGTGCCTGCAACTTGTAGTGCTCCGAAAGCGTTCGCAGCAGCGCGCACACAGTCTTGGAGCAATCTGAGGGAATATGCCGCTCGTCTGCGTCAAGCAAGAATAGCATAAGTGGAAGTACAACGTTGTGAAGAAGAACAGTCTGAGTTGACAAGTGCTTCCGAATGGCGATGGTGAAGCTCGACGTGAATGACAAAATATTCGTCACGAACCCCAAGACGGCGGCAAGGGATTGCTCAAAAATCGGGAAGAAACGAAAAGCAGTTGCGTCCTGAGGCTCCAGCACAACATCACTGCACCACCGATGCATAACAAGGCTGACCAAATCCAAAACTTCGTCCTGAAGCACGACTTCGTTAACATCACCAATGTACTTCTCAAACCCCTTCGACAAATCTGCCATGCTTTTGTCACTCGATTCTTTGCCTCTCCGCGACCAGAATGCTTTGTATGAGACAAGCTCATGCAGAATTCGGACAACCGATGGAACCAAACGCACCGAACGTCCTGTTGCTTCGGATGGCCCTTGGGCGACCACCGACCGCAGCATCGACGCGCACGCACCTGTGCACCGTTTCACTGAATTGTTGACTAACATGAGTGCATCAGATGCTGTTATCTCTTGGTGAGCCGAAGTTGCTAGAATCAGGCTCTCAAGTAAATATGAGTCGCAGAGACGGAGAATTTGATCGTCCATTTTGGACAAGTGCCGATCGATGCACTTCGATGCTGTTTCCAGCAAATCTAACACTATCGTGGAGTTTTCTGAAGGAAGCGTTAATCGAGCAAGAGTACTCAGCGCCGCCAACGTCGTCTCTTCATTGATGATGGTCATTCGAAGTCTCCTCAGGATTGGATGGCCTGGGGGGATGATAAGCTGAAATGCATGAGTTTCAATTTCTTGCAGCTCTTCGTCTGATAATGCCGTTTCTTCGAACCACTTGTTGTGAGAGAGGTCCATATGTTCAATTGTGCTGTGATAAATTAAGAACAAATGGTGTAGAACGAGCGTAGATATTTACAACAAAGACGAGCATGCTCACAACATGTGTATTGTTATGTACTGTTTTGTTTTTTGTGGAAATTGAACGAATGTCGCGCACATAAATCGGTACACTTACTCATATCACATGCTTTGGGGGGCTGTTCTTGAGGAGAATTGTTTTGAACCTGGTTGTCTACATAAAACCAAATTGCATTCACAGTTTTCAAGAATTGGGAGGGTTTGGGGGGATGAGGGAAGAGTAAATCATTTCTTTGCGCGCTTTTTAAAAAGATTGCTACAAACTGCTTGGATGGGGATCATCACGGCTAAGTGAGTTCAATTCATTAAAGCAGCGTGAATTTGTACATGTTACCCCAGTCATCGCCACAGAGGATGATTGCGCTGTCCAAGCTCACGGTCGCAGAGTATATGGACGACTTAAAATTGTGACTCAAAATCAATTTTCCTGTGTCGCTATCAACAAACATCATGTTTGTGTCGGTATTGAACACCACAATCATCGGCCCGTACCGCGGTGGGCAAAACGATGCAGTTGTCCATAGTTTTGGTTTGCTGTTGCGAGCAATTCCTTTCTCAGTCACAAAGCACTCACTGTCCAGAACAAAAAGTGGCGCGTAGACATCTGTTGACCAAACCTTCACAAACTTCTCGCAGCTAGTCAATAATTTCGTACCATCTGCTCTAAAATGTGCCTGCCATACCATTGATTTGTGCCCTTCTAGCACTGTTGTGATACGCAGTGTATTTGCATCGGCAACAATTGCCCCTCGGTCGCAACTCCTAGAAAACACAATCTGTTTGTTGGCGTGGTGTTGGCAAGCGAGTGCAACAGTGACGCCTAGCTCTGCACGGGGAAGATGGTCCAGCACAGCCTTCAGATGACACTTGCTCCCAGAGAACCGCCGCACTAAATTGTCTTGGCAGCCGGTGTAGATGTTCTTGCCGTCATGCGAAAAACAGACGGCGGTGACGATGCCGGGATGCTGAACAGTATTCACCGCATGGCCAACAGTGCAGTCCCACAAAATAAGCATGCAATCCCTTGATACGGATGCAACAATTTTGCGGTCACTCGAGAACGCAATACCAAGAAGTGAGTCGCTGTGGCCTGAAAGGATACGAACCCTGCTCCCGTCGAAGTTGTAGAGGTTCACATTCTTATCATTCCTGTGAGAAACCGCATACATCTTTCGGTGCTCTGAGAGCGCAGTGCACTTGATTCTACCTGCTTGGCTGGTTCTACCTGCTTGGCTGGGGAGTGGCTCACTCCGATAGGTCCGCATCGAGACGAGGATAGTTGAGTAGTTGCGAGTTCTGGGGCGAGGTGGCGGCAGGGTGTCGATATCTGCGTCATCAGCAGATACAAAGTCAGTGCCAGTGAGATACCTGAAAAACTTGGAAAATTCATCCCACTGCAGCAGCCCATCATGATTTGAGTCAGCGCACTCAAAGTAAGTTGTGAGAGTTGACAATGTCTTTGTGTGACCCATTCTCTTGAATCCCTCGACGAGACTATCTTGCGACACCTCGCCAGTTTGATGCTGATCAAGAAGGTTAAAAATCTTCCGCAGGCTGCTATCGTCGACACCACCCGTCTGACTATTTGTTTCGTTATCGTCACGATCGCCATTTGCTTTCAAGAACGCGTCCACCGACGTCGCGAACTCATTGTAGATGCTCGAAAGTCTGCGGGTACGCACAGCAACAGTTGACGCACTCATTTCATCTTTTTTCATAGAAAAGGAAAAGCTGTCTTGACTCACAACAACGAAGTCCTCGAATGGCTTGTCCTCATTCTGCTCTTGTTGCCGAGTGCGGGATATTTTCTCGAGGCGTGCAACGGATTTGGAACGGTAGCGACCTTTAGGAGAACTGTCCGCGGCGCCAACATCAAGAAACTGAGAGTTGACTGATGGTGCACTGCCAGAGCGCTCAAAGTGGTCAGAAACTTTGTCAAACTGGGCCTCAAACTCTCCGTCGCTCACTGATGCAAATGGGTGGTCGGGCGAGTGATTAGATGCACTCGGCTCGCGTTGCACTGGAGGGCTATCAATTATCGGCTCAACAACACCCACTAACACTTCGCCGACTTCAGCCGGTGGGTGTGACGGTGCAGGCTCTCGCTCCGGAGTCAAAAATGCCGGGGTGCCATCGACTGCTGCTGGTGCAACATGGCGAGTCATCTGCGGGCTTGCACTTGATGATTTAGTAGACCGCGACGGCTCCGTCTCCTGTCCAACAGAAATTGAAGATCCACAGCCCATATCTAGTTGCTCGATCTTCGATTTTTTTTTTAAAAAAAAAACGAGTCTAAATTTGTGATGAGACACGTTGAAATTGAATAATTAGAAACAAAACAATGGTTTCTTGCGACTATTTGTACCTTAGCGTCGTTGATTTCGTATTTTGAGAAAAAAAAGCTCACCTTTCAGTTAGGCAACGATGCTGAAAGTTATTACAGGCAAGCGTTGTTGCATGCATCTTGCCAAGTGTTCATCGGCTCAACTGGGAAATCTGGGCGGCCAGCGACGAAGTTGGTGAACGTTGTGATGCGGTCATTGGTTTGAACGTACTTTGGCGTGGTTCCGTCAACGCAAAAGTTGGAGTTTGGCACTGCAGGGAGAACCGTTAAGATGTCGTTGACGTAAAGAGTTCCGGAGGTGCCATTGCAAGCCTTGGTAGACTGCTTCGCTGTGACAATGCTGGAAAAGTAGTCTGAAATCACACCACCTTGAGTGACTTGGCAAGTGCACCCACTGTTCATGATTGTGTAGACGTACAAAACAGCGCTGCCAAAAGTTTGGAAGCTGTAGGTCGTCTCATTCAGTTCCTTGACATAGCGGAAGGAACGGTGCCCGGTGACATCGGACACGAGCCATCCGGTGTACGTCCCGCCAGCACCTTCGTTGATCGAGATGTTGGCAACAAAGTCATTGCTGACAGTTGGGTACGTTGGAGTGGTGCTCAACGCACCAGCGATCAAAAGAGCCACGATAGCGACCTTCATATTTATCTAGCCAACACGACAAAAATATCATTATTATTTTTTTCGAACAGAACTCGATGGTTTTCCATGACAACAGGTTGTTGTTTTGTTGCAAACTATCACGATCGTTTCTTTTTTTTTCTGTTTGTTTGTTTGTTTGTTTGTTTGTTTGCTTGTTTGAAAGAAGCGGAATGTCGTCGGGTTTGGAAGAGTTGATGGTGTCAACAACACCTTCGCCTTCACTTCGAGGACATCGAAAAATACAATTTCACACATTGTGTCAATATGACACTGTGTCACGTCACCGGAAAAAGTATTTGCGACCCTGTAACCTCTGTCGCATGATTTATTATGAGATTATGCAATCGTCGCTTTGCGAATGTTTAAACCAACAATTGTGTGGCTACATCCGCATTCATAGGCACATAGTCATCCTTAGCCACGCGGCTTGCAGAAGAAAACGCTACTTTTTTGACTGCAAAAATGATCAGGACTAAGCCGACAGCACCTGCCGCAGCAGCTCCGCCTATCACAGCTGCTGATGGTCCTGAATTTGGGCCTGGAGCTGGTGTTGGACCAAGCTCCACGCCACTGCCAAGTCCACCACCTGCCGCAGCAGCTCCGCCTATCACAGCTGCTGATGGTCCTGAATTTGGGCCTGGAGCCGGTGTTGGACCAAGCTCCACGCCACTGCCAAGTCCACCGCTCTCAGCAGCTTGTGTTAGCAATTGAGCAAGCTCTGGACTGGCAAGCACGACCTCGACAAGCAACATCTCGGTTGACAATCGCCCGATAATTGAAAGGTTGAAAGATGTCGTAGGAATATCGAGTACATCGGAGATATCTAGCTGAAGCTGGTTCAACGTCAAACTAGAGTTCATCATCAAGTTCACAGTTGCAACTCGAGCACCTGGTGTGGATGCAGGTGTTTCTGACGGCGTGAGAGTAGTGACCGCAGGCACTGGCGTTGTTGCAGGCGTTGCCGACTGTGTGAGAGTGGTTACCGCAGGCACTGGCGTCGTTGCAGGCGTTGCCGACTGTGTGAGAGTGGTTACCGCAGGCACTGGCGTTGTTGCAGGCGTTGCCGACTGTGTGAGAGTGGTTACCGCAGGC
>CYKH01002113.1:4459-30318 GCA_001460835.1 Bodo saltans | reverse complement strand
GACTAACTGCTGCAGCGCCTCTCTCATCCAATCTAGTCTGTGGTTCAAGGCGACGTGTGGCGGATCAGTGGCTACGACACGAAACGATGGCACCACTTTGGCCGCACCGCCAGCAACAATCACGTCCTGGAGAGCAGTGCACAGGAGTTGGACCTTTGTTTGCATGAGCTCAAATAACTCATTGTTTGAGGACGACTCCGCGACGACGTACGGGGAAAGCGTCACCACTCGAGGCATTGCGGACGCCTCGGATGGCACCTCGTGGAACTTGCTTGGGGTGAGTTGCGCGGTGTCAGGCAGGAAGAGACGTCAGCGTCACCACACGACTTTTTACAGCACGCGTCTGTCGTCGTTGCTCGGTGGTGCGAGGTTGCCGTGGTGTCGAGGCAAGTGGTAACACTGAGCACGACTACTACAACTACGGAGACACCTAGCACTACTGTGCCACTACGTGTTGACGGTGCTGTGCTCACGCAAGCTTTTCCCGACGACTTGTCGTAGTTCCCCAAGGAGGGAAGATCCAGTGAGTTCCTTTACCTCCCCAGCAATGGACCATTCTAGGCGTTGTGCAGGATTGTTACAGTTGCGCATCAAGAGGCAACATGGGGGCGGTGCTGGCACCAGCGGCCTCTTGTCCGCTGCAAGGGTTGCGTGCCGTCGCAAGAATGCTTCTTCAAACTCGTTTTTCATTTGCGTTCTTTTACCCAAATGAAATGAAAGAATAAAATATGAAGGAAATAACGACATGTTCTTGCAGCATCATCACTTCGTTTTCCCTGTTTGGAACAAGAACATACAACACATGGGTGTACACATTAGTTTTGGGGGTTGTTTTTTTGTCTATCGACACCACCTTTTTTCCCTTTTCATGCTCTTTTCTTTTTTTGGCAGGGTTTGCAGCATTGAAGACCATCCCTCTTCCCAATGCGGCATCCCGCCCTCATGTACATCACGTTGTGTTGCCTGACGGACTACAAGCTCGCTCGCCCCAATTCATCAGTCATCGCCAAAGTCTAGGTCCTTCTGCTGCGTCTTGCGGTAGTACCTGCTCACCTGCCCTTGGACTGCCATGTTCGGCTTGAACGGCGCGTGCATGCCGTACGGCTTCGGGAGGTTAAGGTCACCTTCAGGAATATAAGCATTGGGTCGCTGCTCAGCCGTCGTGAGAAGGTTCTCTGCGACTGCCGAAGCCTCACGTCGCGACTGCAACAGGGTTTGATATCGTTGCTTACTCCTCTCTTCGCGCTCCAGGCGCTGAGCGATATTGTCCGTGGGCGCCTCGCCGATATCTGTGCGACGGTGAGCCTCAGAAACCGTGTCTTCAAGCTGCTGCACTTCCATTTGCAATTGAATAGACGACGCCTGCACCATGGACAACTCCGATAGAGTGGCCATCATCTTCTTTGTCTTGTTCTTGATGTCAAATTGGTAGTTGTTCACCTTCTTAGCGAGGGCTAACGTAAAGTCTCGGCCATTGAGCGCTTGGCGACGTAGTTTGTTGGAGAGCTCGGTGACCTCCTCAAGAATCAATTCCTTCTCCATCAAGCGTTCGTTGACGGTGGCAACACGCTGCTCTAGGGATTGGTGTTTGGATTGTAACTCCACAAACTCTTCGCTAGGCCCCTCGTTGCCGGCAGCGGCGGCAGCCACACTGGCGGCAGCCACACTTGCCGATGGGGACGCCTTGTCAGCCGCACCATCGTCATCTGCAGCATTCCCGTCACTCTTTTTCGTGGAGCCGCCGTTGGTTGATGTGCCGACCTTTCCGAGCTTCCTCCAGCGAGAGGGGTTGAGCGGGTCTGTTAGGTCTGACTCCAATACAGATGCGCGCCATCGCTCATCTTCTAAATCTTGCACTAACTTCGCAAGGTCCTCCTCCATATCCCGCACTTGGGGCAGGACACGCTGACAGAGTTCAATTTGGCGTTGGGTATCGGTCAGCTGCACAGTCAAGGCTCGAATCTCCTCTGAACGTTTGTTGATCATCAACAATCCATTCTTGATGATAGACTCTTGAATGTTGGACTTCTCGTAGAGGATACAGAGCTCATCGTTGCGATCAATTAGTTGGATACCGGTGTAGTTGCGGTTCTCCACCGCATCCTCGTACGCACGCTTCAATTCCAACATCTCGTCTTCGGTCATGGTGATGACGTTGTTCAACTTGCGCATTTGATTCTTGAGGTCGCGTTCTACGTTGGCGGCTTCGTCTAACTTCTTCTTGCATTTGTTTTTGTCGACGCGCAAATTCTTGCATGTCTGGCGCAGTTCATGCGATTCACGCTTCTTTCGCGACAGTTCCGAGTCCTTGATGAGACTCTCACGACGCAGCACTTCGAGTTCATTCTCCAGAATCTTAATCTTTTCCTGCATCTCGCTCATACGTTGACTTGCGGACTGAATCTGTGCTGCCTTTTGGCTGCGCTCACGCTTCACATTCTGGAACATCTCCATGAGCGAGGTAAGGCGAGTTTGCATTTCATCGTGTCGCTTGCGGAGCTCGCGTAAAATGACCTCTTTGACCTTCAGTTCATTCTTGGCGAGCAGGACGCGGCCTTGGTTTCGACTGCACTCACGGCTGATCTGCTCTCGGTGCATGGCGAGCTCCGACAGTTCTCGTTTGTGTGCCTGCTCTTGAAGGCTGCGCTCGGCGAGTAAGTCTTCGAGATGCTGGATGCTGGACTGAATGTTCTCTTTGTCCTTCACGCATCGCTTTTCCGCAATTTCTTCCTTGAGGAAGTTGTTGATCAGAATATCCACGTCACGCTTCATCTCCTCCAACTCAGAGGCGTATTGTTTACGTTGACCGCTGAGGCGCTGGGCTTCACGTCCTAAGAATTCTACTTGTTTCTTGCAGACTTCCCTCTCGGACTCTAAGTCTGCCTTGGCCTGGTCGATGGTCTTGAAGTCTTTCATGCCCTTGTCCTTGTCTCGGATCGTCTTGTTGAGCAAGTCACGCTCTTGGTTGAACGCCACAGCGGCGGCTTTGATGAGCCCTTCGAGTTCCTGGACACGCTGCTGGTACGCTGTGCGCGTTTCGATCTCACCCTCAAGGGACGCACTAATTGTCCCGAGGGTCTTCAGCTTCTCTGCAATCTCTCCACGTTTCACTTGAAGAGCGGCGACAGCATCGGCTTGTTCCTCGGACGTATCTTTCTTCTTGCTCTCGAGCTTGTTGATCATGTCTACTTGGCCACTGACCTTGTCATCAAGTGAGCCAAGCTCTTTCTGTGCGGTGAGGAATGCCTTTAGGACAATTTCTGCTTGCTTTCTTGCGCGATCAGGCTCCTTCTCTACTCGTGCAAACTCTGACTTCGCTTCAGAAATCACAACATCCGTATGCTCTGCATCTTCACGGAGTTGCCGCTCGTTGCCCAAGAGACCCTCGCGTTTGTTGCGCAGAATATCAAACTCCTTGGAGGTATTCTCAATCTCCTCGCCGATGTCTTTGATCGTCTTGTTGAGTGCTTCGATTTGAGGCTTCAGACGTGCTTCTTCCGCAGCAATGGCATCTTCTACTTCATGGGTCAAGTTCTGCTTCTTCCGGTCAAGCTCGAGCGCTTCCACTTGCAGCATCGACTCTTTTTCTTGGGCAACGGACAGCTCGTGCTCCGCCGCGGCAAGCTCCCTTTTCAGTTGTTGAATGGCATCATCGTCTTGGCGTGCCACTTGGCCGCAGCGGTCCACTTTTGCCTTCTCTAATTCGAGGTCTTTCCTAGATTGGCGTGCACGCTTCAGCAGGAAGTTGTCGTGGTTGTAGATCTGGAGGACTCGATCGTGCAGCTCCTTGAACTTAGACTTCAGATGGGCTGCGCGTTCCTCAACAATCTTACCCTCTTCGAGAAGGGCATCGATGCTAAGGAAGGCGGTCGAGTGGGTCACGTCAGAGACGTCGCCAAGCTCTTGCTGGTTTGAGTTGAGATCTCCGTCCATATGGTACTGTTGCAAATTTGCCTATCAAATGTTCCTCCCCAAGAATTTCCAAAAATCTTTTTCGAGATTTACACACACGCTCGCTGTTCTACACCTTCTTCACTACCTTTGAACAATAAAGCACAAAATTAAAAGGGAAAATCAATCATCAAAACTGAGGTTGATTTTTCCCCAAGTGGACATCAATATCTCAACTCCATTCTTTTTTCGTTTCGAATTAACAAACTTTGTTAGGATTCTGGCGATGCTTCGTTCGCAACAGAACTGGTCGTTGCGCGTTGTTGTGGTGTCCTCTTTGGCCTTTGATGAAGCACAGTAAGCGACACATGCTCCGGCAAGCATTTTCCCAACAGCTGAATCGAATCTGGGCCAAGGCAATTCTCGTTTAAGTTCAGAAAGAAATTGCAGTGCCCTCTGTGCTGGTCATTCCCAGTCCACTGGTAGCCATTCAGTATCGCCGCATCGCCGGCCTTCACCTGTAATGAAGGTGAAGGAAGGGGGTGGGGTCGGGATGCTAAATATGGGGCCACCATCCGTGCCCCCTCGTCGTCCAGTGAAATGTGTTTGAGAATGACGGCACGAATCGTTTCACTTTTGGAGATAGAACTCATCAGCACCGCTGCGCCTTGGTTGCCAATATCCCGGTTGCAGCTGAGATCGAGAACTTCGAGAGATCGATTCGCAGTAGAGAGCTTTAATGTTCGCGCTAAGACGACCACATCATCGGCCGTGAGTTGATTTCTGCTAAGGTCGAGCAATCTAAGAGATAACGCGTGCTTCGAGAAAAATGGGAAAAATCTGCCCATGTACAACTCAGCTCCGGTGACATTCAACTGAAGCCTCAACCGACGAACTGGGCCAGCAGTGAACTCATCCCTCAAGTACTTGGCAGCACGCTCACATTCTGCCTCACCAAACTTGCACTTCACAACCTCCACGACGTCGGAGCGATGAGAGTGATGAAGAATTCTGTACACTGGATCTGTTGCGAGAAGCCGCATGTTCACGCCACCAGTTTCTGCCACCGCATCGTGTCGGGACTTCCTTCCGCTGACCTTTTTGAGGTACTCTTCCTCTGTAAGCTGGACAACCGCTGTTTCAGTGGCGGCGGCAGGTGGCGGACTCACTGGCGTTGTCGTTGCAACTGTTGTTCGCACTTCATCGGCAGTAGGGGCTGAAGACGCAGCTGCTTGATCCTTGACGGGCCGCCTCTGTAAGGGCTCAGACGAGGCGGTGCGTGGTCGCTTCTGAATCTTTGTTGGTCCTTTTTCCCTTCTCATCTTATCTGATCACTTTTTTTTTCTTTGAAAGAACATAAACCAGCAACAATACTGCGACAGGACGAGGGGGTAAGGAAGATTGCATTCAATCAAGTGTGATTCGTTTCGAGAAAATCAGTGGGGAAGCGCAACAATATTCTCGCCTCCGTGAACAAACAACTCTCTTGGCAATAACGTTTGTTATGATGCCATGTCGCGGAGGTTTGCCAGAGGATCAGCGGCGTAAGGAGCAACACTTCTGGACATTTCATCGATACCGACGAAGTACTTCTCTACCATTGGGAAATGGAGACTGTCCGTTGACGTTGGCTGTGGTTGTCCGTCTTGATGAAGCAGGACGGGCTTAGCAGCGGAGGAGCTTGCACGAGCTCTTCGAGGATCGCGGTAAGTGGTTGCGAGGCAGTAGACACGGACGGTGCCGTCAGCGTGGGATGTCGTGATGCGAGTGCCCGAGGGATTCCACGTCATTTTAAACACCTCCTCGTCCAGAACCACACGACGATACCCGAGGACTGTACCAACAGCTATCGTGTTGTCCAGCAAGTTGCAGAGGGCGTTGGCTATGAGCAACACGACTAATTCTGTACCGGCGACGTAACCTAGAGGCGCAAAGCTTCGGCCCTGTGCAGCGGCCCACGCAACGTGCCGAACACCGTGGCACGGTGAAAGTGGCTGCGGTGTTGTGCTAGAGGTTGTGCCTCCCGCTCCATTGGCCAAGGAAACCAGCACACTATGGCTCAGTTGAAGCAGAATGAGAGGCCCGCTACCATTGCCTCCCGCCGTTGGTGCGCTGCCAGACGCTGTGGCACCTGAGCGAGCAAAGCCTTGCAGAGAAGGAGCCTCGAAAACACGAACCCAGCCATCGTAATCGCCGACAGCCAGCATGTTCCCTGCAGGTGCACCCGCCGCGCAAGCATCGCAGCTGACAGCGATGCACGATACGTCTCTACTCATGCTGGAGGAGCTTCGCTTTGGAGCCTGCTGCTTTGGTGCGGGTGATCCAGCCGAAGCGTCGATGGCTGCTGCTTGCAGCGCATGCGCTCCTCCTCCGCTGGTTGTCCCTACTCCAGAGAAGGAATGCGCCTCTACCCAAGCCCCATACCCGTCGTCCCGCCTGTGGCAACAAACAATCTTCTGTTTTCCAGACACACAGATGAGACTCAATTCATTCTGCAGCATCAAAGGATTGTTCGCGTGCCCAGCCGAGGACGATGGACTCAACGGAGACGATGACGACCACGCCACCGCAACGCAGTCCTCCACTTCAACGGTTTCCTCCACCCACCCACGCCTCGCTGCATCCGTCGTCTCTTTGCCGGTGGGCCTTGAGAAGGGGTCGTTTGAGAACACCTTGACCCCCCTCCCCGGGCAACAGCACACAAGGTGCAACACAGAACGCGTGGTGCTGTTGACTCTGGGGGTTGCCCACGCAAGCTGCGTGACAGCGCTGGACATGGTACCTATGCGGACAGGAGTCAACTCCCAATCGATCGAGGCGCGGCCACTGTCACGTGCAACTCCTCCGCCGACTTCACTTGAAGGAGCACGACAGATGTATACTTCTCCTGATGAGAGACCAAACGCCATCACGCCGCTATTGGGAGGGCCGCACTCGATTGATGTGATCATCGCATCGCATGCTGCCACGTGAAAGAGTGGTTTTAATAAGCGGCGAGGCTTCGCCAGGTGTGCTGCCCCTTGATGATACGCACCCGATCCTTCGTGGCCCCTGTTCTCAACCATAATTGCTGCATCCACGACAAAGGTGGAGCCACCGTTGTTGAAGGTCGCGTTGGTCGTTGGAGATGGAGAGTTTGGGAGCTGCTGGTCCTTGTGTGGGGAGTAGTGAGAGTACGCCGTGGAAGAGGAAACCGCGCCCAATGTCGAGACGTTCAACACTCCAGTTGCCGCTCCCGCCGCAGATGGTGGTGGTGGTGGTTGCGACGTTCGAGGAAGCGAGGGTGCATCCTGTTGCAGTGGTTGTTGCTGCGGCTTCATGGCGGAAGCCGATGATGTCGATCGTGACTTTTGTGTCGTCGGTTTCGTGCCCGCCGATGTCGTAGGGTGCGGGGCCAGAAACATTGCTGCCAGATTTTTTTGTTGTTGTTGGCTTGTGTGCATTGTTATCAAAGCAACGAAGCAAGGATTCGTGAATCATCAGCGCGTCACAAAGATAGTGCATCAATGGTCTCAAGGACTCCACGCTTGTGTGCTGATCTACGCACTGGCAACGAAGGGGGGAGAAAAGGTGAGCGACGAGGGGGGGTGGGGTGCTAAATGAGGTCCATCAACATAGCGAAGAAATTGCAGCACCCTTCAGTGCAAATCACGACAAAAGCGTCACAATAAGGGTCGCGTGTATTTCATTCATCATGCCAACGTCACGTCTCACATCGCATCGCATCACATCTGCAAAGCTCACACATGCACTCGTAAGATAACCTTCATTTGAACAGTTTGTGTTTCTGGTTGATTGCTGTTTTGTTTTGTTTGTGGTTTTCGTTTTGGATATTTTTGTGTTGTGTTTGTTGGTTTTTTCATGTTTCGTTTGTTTTTGGTTGTGTTTTTCGTTTGCGCCCACACTTTTGTTCCATTTCACACTCCTAAAAATTGGCGCCAAGCAACGATAAAAATGCAAGTGTTGCCTCTCTCACGACGACGACGACTGTGGCGCTTGAGGAATCGGTGGCTTCGGGCCTGCGTGGTGAGCAGCCGCGTTGGGAGTCGCATCCTCGAATGTTGACCCTCGGCGGGCGCTAGCAGCACTCGCTGGTCGTTGCGTAGCACTCGTGGGTCTACCACCTCCAGCAGACCCTGGTCGGCACTTGAGACTGACAAATAATGCAGTGACGTTGTCGGTGCTGCCGAGTCTAAGCGCTTCTTGACAGAGTTGCTCTGTGACGTGCTGTGTGTCGTGGCCGTCGGTGATGAGTTTCCTGCAGAAATCCACTGCGGCTTGGTACGACAGCACGTCCCAGACGCCGTCGCACCCAATAATAATGAATTCGTCATCACGTTCTAATTCTGTGACGCTGGTGTCTGCATCGGCAATAAGCCCAGAGGCCTTTCCGTCGGTGTACTCCTCTAGCTTAAACCCAGCATCTCCGACAGCTCTGGAAACGGCGAGGCTCACTAGCATAGGATTGAACTTGGGGTGGCCGACGCGGGAGTGGAAAATTCTTCCGCCGCAAGCCTTCACACGCTCAACCTCACCTTCGCTAGCCGAAAGTGTATGTTTGACCGTGAGAACCTTGGCAGTACCGTTGCGGCACAGTACAATTTCGGAATCGCCGACGTTGCCTGTGAAGAGGAGCTCTTCGACAACAAGCGCAACCCGGTGACATGAAGGTCTAAGCTAAGCAAGTCAGGATGTAAAGAGGTATTTTTAAAAGAGGCGGAGGAGCTGTGGTAGGAACTACCGTGCGACCCCTAGCAGCGCTTGTGACCCTACGGACAAGATGAACGTGTGCAAATTCTCGCGTAGAAATTCAGCGCACTGTTGCCCGCCATGGCCATCGTACACTCCGAAAAACGGAATTCCCATAGCTAGGCGTGGAGCAGAACGGTCCCGAGGGGTCACTAAGTCAGTGCTGAGCATCGCCTTGTGCTGATCTTCCATCGTTTTACGAGTCCCTTGCTCAGACGAGACGCCATATTCGATCATTCGCCACACTGCCTTTTCTTTCTTGGTAGAATAGAACGACACTTCCGGCGTGCTGTTGTCTCCTGCAGCTAACTCTCCGGTGTTCAGCGGGGCGATCCCTACGGCGCCGGCATGTGTATGGTGGTGGTGGTGGGGTTCACTAGAATGTTTGTGATTGTGATGTGACGTCAGAATAGATGCGGGCTCTGGTGTGGTGGGGGGACTTCCTACTAGTACAACCTCATCGTCTGCATCAGCGTTGTTGTTGTTGGGTTGATGCGGTGCAGCGGCACGTGATCCATCGTTGTCTGACATATGCCCTGTTGAAATCAGTGACGCCTTTAACGATTTGATGAATCTGCTTTTGTTTGATTGTGGCTTCAGTTCACAATACTTTTTTTCAAGGGTGGGAATGTTAGCTACGTACAGAGGTTCCCTCGGAAAGGCGCGAGAGTCTGTGTGTCGCTTGTGTTTTCCTCTTCCTGTGTGTTTTTTTCTTCTTCTCGACAGTTGATTCTACTCAAGTGAGAACACATAAACAAGAAAACGTGAGATGCTCACGCTCATGAGCAGGTTTCATCATTGCTGGCTAAACTTCAGATAAGCGAAACGAAATAGTACAAACAGCAACGCTTCGATCTGTCCGAGGAGACGTATTCGCTATGGATCAACACCACGAGCAGCAGCAAGAACAGAAAGCGATTTCCGGAGAGCATCAAAGAATTGAGCCTTATCGATGATCAATACCTCCTCCATCCACCGCGGCCCAATCAGCTCCGCCGCACTAAGAACTTGTTCAAACGCGTGATAGAGATGCTCTTGCGTGCGCAACGCTGTGGGACCACCGAAATGGTCGTTGGGATGATGATCCGTGCTTTGAGGTTCCTCTGCAGGACGTGGACGAGAGGCAGAAATAGAAAGTCGTGATGAAGACTGTTCTCGTTCTGCTGCGTGAGTATGTCGCATCCAATCGCCTAACGTATTTGCCATGTCACTTTCCAGACTTGTCCATCGATGACTTTCCGCACGCCGAATGGCGATGAGATCTTCTTGGGCCTCCTGCAGCGCCGACCGAGCCTTGTGTATTCTGCGCTCCGTGATGCCAGCATCAAACGTATCCTCACCTAGTCGAACAAATACTTCAAGTCGCTCTTGGATCGCGTCAAGTGAATGCCTGAGGCTTTGCATGCGCTCACGTTGCGCAAGGACTGTTTTAAATGTGTCTTCGGCAAGACTGGAACTTTGCTCAAGTCTCGACCGATGAAGCTCCGCTGACGACTTTGTTCGTAGTAGTTCCAGCTCCGTCACCGCACGGTGCTCCTCCGATACGGTGAGGCGCCTGGTGATCTCTGCGAGCTGCTCCTCCAAGGACTGCACCTGTTCCTCGAACCTGCGATGAGCGGCACGCTGGCCGTCGCGAGTGAGCTCCACATCGCGCAGATCACGTTGAAGGTGAATGGAGACTGTTTCAAGCGTGGAACGATGCTGCTGAAGGGAAGCGATGTGCGTGCGGTCCTCTCGCAGTAAATGATGAGCCGCTGCAAGCATCTTGCCCTCCTCCCTGCGTGCAGCGCTGAGAAGTTGGGCCACGTGGGACGCGGCCTCCTCTTGAATCTTGTGCCGCTGCAAATCCTCCGCATCTAAGAACATTCGATGCCCATCAAGACGCGAAGTGGTCTCCCGGTGTTGTAAATCACTGCGAGCCCTCCGGAGCTCTGATTCGAGACGAACTCGTCCATCCTCCAATTCTTGGCATGCCTCGTTGACAGGATTCGAGACGAACTCGTCCATCTTCCAATTCCTGGCATGCCTCGTTAACAGACGATAACGAAAGGACCATACGCTGCAGATCTCCCTGGAGGGGTGCCACCTTTGCCGCTAGTGGTTCCAACTCCGTTAACCGCACAAGTGCAGTTTCGAGCTTGTCTAGCGTTTCATCGTGAGCCAGCCTCTCAAGGCGGCGCTGCGTCGCCGTAGCAGCAGCTCGGCCAAGTTGATGAAGGCCGTCTCGGAGAGCGATGCGCTCGGTCGCCTCGGCGTGAAGAACAAGATCACGCCGGTGACGCTCCTCCTCTTCATCCCAGCACCAGTTCCACACCACCTCCCGCCGATCACAGGCACGCTTCCAGTGCAGGTTGCATTGCTTCAGCGTGTGCCGCAGCTCCAAGTACGCTTCCTGCTGCCAGTACAGTCTTGTATCCGCCTCCTGAAGCTGCACAAACCACAAGCGGCTTGGGAGTTGGTGCGTGCGACCCCCACAGCATAAATAGTCCCAGTAGTGGTAGAGCATATCCCGAGCGACCAACTCGGATTCCATGAAGCTGCTACGAGCGTCCACCTCTGCTGCCTCAACGCTCTTGAGCCCTTGCAGCAAGGTCATACAGTGGTACAGGAGTTGCTGGGTAGTGAGTGGTGTGGTGGCACCGGTGTGAAGCGACGCAAAGCTTGAGCTACTTCCGCCTAGCGGCACTGCCAGGTGGAGAGAGCCTCGTCGGCCAGAGGGAGAAGAGCGCAACGGAGACGATGGTGAGGCACGACGTCGAGGAGATCCTCGAATCGGCGAGCTCCCTCGAGATCCACTCGTCCATGGCCCGCTTCGTTTCAAGCTCATACATCGGAATGTACGGTCGGAAATTGCTAAGAGCATCGATACCGACCCACTAGACGCCGCGGTTTCGCCCAAGCTACAAAGTTCTTGCACCATCGTGCCCATGTCTAAAGTCACCTTTTGAATGATATTGAGCGTGTCGACGTCAAGAATGGCGACGCGACCATCGCTACCACAGGAAACAGCATGCTGAGCGCCACTGAGACATAGTTTGTGACTAAACCCGTCGTGCACGCCGCGGCGCCATCTCACGTTGTACGCAACGACGCTGCCCTCGACACCAGCACCAGATGCAGCCCCACAGTCCACTCTCCCCACTGCACCGGTGCTTGTGGAGAGCCACAGAGCACCCTGATCACGGGAATGGGGGCTGGGTTCAAAGGCCATGCTCAGCACAGCGCCGTCCAATAACGGAACTGTGAACTCTCCATCGTTCTCGACGTCGTCACTGCCGGTGTTGGGCAGTATCAGCGGGGCGCTTGTTGTGTGAGACAATCGGCGACCATCGACAACATACACAAGTCCGCTCAGATTGGGCCCACCAGCACTGCTCGTCACGCCCACTCCCACGAAGATGATACCAGCGGAGGCCCAACTGCTACTGCACTTCACCCGCATCTGGTTTCCATGGGAAGTAGGCTGCCTGTGAATAGGAGTTGCCTTGGTGGGCCCCACCATTGATAGGAATGAGGAGGTGGAGGGGCTTGTTGTGGGGAGTGAGCACTGAACTTTGGCGAAGAGGGTGCGCGTTGTCATATCCCATAGTCCTACGACACCAGCACGAGAAATGGACACCACGACTCGATGTCGGTGGGGCTGCAGGCCATCGAGAGGAGTGTCTGTTAGCGTTCTCTGCAACGATCCTGGGATGGGAGAAAGTGTCCAGAAGTCCGCCAACGCTGCGATAGGTCCTGCGTCCAAAAGGGAACCAGTATCTGCAATCATTGCATACTTCTTCGTGATTGTATGAACAGCCACCAACTCACCGCTAGACGCGGAGCACCACACCCAGCCATCTGACCCGTTAGGCCCGGCCACATAGTGCAGCGACCGGAAGAACGCATCGGGGTGAGGCAGCGGAATCTCCACCACCATCTTAGCGTGGAACTTCGTGGAGGGCACGGCAGAGCGCACTGTCACTTTGCATGGGTGCTCTGCGCAGTACAACTCTTCGTGGTGCGGCACCAAGCACATCCCTTGCACGGTGGGACGTAGGGGCGTGTTGTGCGATGCAAAAGAAGAGACGCCGTGTGAGCCGATGGAAGTTGCGTCCATGTGACGGGCAGAAGCACTCGATGTGATGCCAAACAGATCCGCTGGGAGCAGCTGATGCGTTGCTGGAGGACGGTGTGCGCCACCACCACCTGCATGCCTCGATGACGCTGACGAGGCAATCCGCGTTGACGACGAGACGCCAGGTGAATGTTGGCGTCTCATGAATAAATGAATCGGTCAGTCACGTTGTGATGTGTACTGTGGAATGTGCACTCAACACCTTCCGCGCGAGAAATATCTAGAAACAACTACAGAATATGGATCCTTCCTAATAATAATAGCAACAAATGAAGCATTTGTCACAGGTAAGACATACATTTTTGCTATCGCATCAAGAGGGGGCAGCACGCTAATTCATTGATCGTACTGAAAGGGGCGAAATGTGGTAAAGGAGGAAAGAAAATATCCACTGGAACTTGTGTTTTGCAGCGGTGAACAAATGGATGTGCTGAGGGTTAGAGAAGGAGGGGGAGGGGGGGCTACTATAACTATTTCTGGTCTTCCACGTTCATTTAATGCACAGCTTCACTCTTTCACAAGAGCAAAAGACACAATCACACAAAAGACAGAGCTGTCTGATGCTCGTCTGGTTTTCCGTTCTTTTTTTTCTCACATGACTAAAAGCACCGGACTTGGTTGTTGTACTTTGGAAGAGCCTCTTGATTCACATTCATCTCCCTACGATTCAAGTACTCCATGATACACCACACAATGTACACAATCAGCGCAATAAATGGTACGCCAAGGCATACAATCAAGAACACGATGACGAATCCCACATAAGAGCACAAGTACGGGTCATTGAAATACGCACACGCTGCGCAGAACATCATAAATGATGTGGCGACGAGAGCGGCAAGGTAGACGTTGATGGGCGATGTCTTGAAATAGAATTTATTGTAAAGCCGCTCTCCATCCATCATAATGACGTACACGTCGTAGTACTTGTAGTTGTACCACATGCCCGCAATGGCAAACCCTGTTGAGAGGGTGCAAAGGAAATACACAGTCGCAATGAACCACTGCGGGAAGTACTCGTAGCACCAGCTATCGCGCACGCCTTCGGAGTTTGTGGAATTGATGGTGACAAGTGCCGTCTTGCGATAGCATGTCCCGTTTGGTGTCGCACTTGTGTTCGACGCGTTCCACAGGCAGTTCTGCGTGAGAGAGCAGTTGGTTTCGTCGAAGGTCGCGTCGCAAGAAACATTCGACCCTGAGAAACTGTTTGTAATGTACGCCTGTGCAGCTGCCGACAAGGCGTCCACAGAATGTGGGCTAAGGATCACGACAAGGACAATAATGAAGGATAACACCATTGAGAAAAGCGACTGTGAACTCAGTTTCATTCTTCTTAGAGCACAGGCTACTTTCTCACATATAAATTTAAAAAAAAAGAAAGAAAGAAAGAAAGAACGAGAGTGCAAGAGAACAAAACAAATAGCATCACCAAGCATCGCTCAACACAAATAATAATTCGCACGAGGATTGACGCAAATAAATAAAAATCACGCTCAAAACGAAGCAATCGGCATAGGGACGCAGCAAAGCCTTATGATGGGACTGGTGTCTGCGGATATTCAACAATGAAAGCAACACTCCATGCAGCAACAACTCAGTCTTTTACCCATTTTTCATCTCCCTTCACTTTTGTGTTTTTGTATTGTTGTTGTTTTTTTCTTTCTCAGGGTTCACTTTCTCCCTCATGACTTCTTCATCGCAAGTCATCGTTCGTCGTGTCGTCGCTTGTTGAGTGCAGGTCACCTTCTGCAACTTTCAACAGAGCCGCTTCCTCCGCGGCATCTACAACCTCCTCGGCTGCTTGTGCAGCTGCAGCGTCTTCGGCAACCGCCTCTGGTGAGGTCCTATCAGCGTCATATGTGGCATGTGTTCCGGCAACATCGACGCTTTCGACGGCCAGGAGTCGAGGTGTGGCGGGCGCTTCATGTTCTTGAACGTCAGCAGTCGTTGGTTCATCCGCCTTCTCCTCATCGTTCGTCACGTTGGCAGCTTTCTCAGCGGCTGGAAGGTCTCCAGTGTTCTCCTCGGTGCTCACGTTAGGGGGCGTTTCATCGTCCTCAATGGTCTCTACTTCAATACTTGGAATCGGGTCTTCAGCAGCCCTCACAGTCGCGCTAGCGAGCAAATCCGATACGGTGCTGCTCGCTGACGACAAGGTCCCTTGAAGTACCATCCGAGGGGGTTGGGCCGCATCAAGATCGTCATCGTCTTGGTGTTGATCACTGCCGTTAGTGCTCGCATCCGAATCATCAGAGTCAACTCCTGCCCCTCCAGCAGAGGAGGTGCGTCGAATCAGAAGCACAACGCGATCCAGCATCACTGATGCATGAGGGCACTTCCAGCTGTTTCCGGTCTTGATGTTGCTTCCCCCCGCAACGATGGCGTCTTCGATAGATGGCGCTAAGGACTCGAGGGCCAAGACATGTTCTTCAATGCTTTGGCATAAACTGCCTCTGGCGTCCCATGTCAGGTCCCCGCGATTCGGTAGCCGAGGAATAAGTGCGAGCAGTTCCTGAGGCTCTAACAGCTGGCCGCAGGGCGTGAGGCCGTCGATGGCCGCTGCTGTGACAATGTAATTCATCGTGGCCGCAAATGTCTGGTATGAGAATGTGGCAAGCCACTGGAACGTGCGCCTCCTGTGCTGTCTCTCAGCGGCGCCGCCATCGGTAGACGCAAGAACTGCCACACCTGCTGCCGACTTAAGATCCTGATTGTGTTGATGTAGCGTAAGGAGCGAGCTCTGCAAGAGGCCTACGTTTGGACCAAGGCCCCACAGCACCTCACTGGTCCATGTAATCGCATCTAATAGTCCTGTGACTAGGGTACGAGTCGTGGTGAACATGTCTGCTGTCATTGGGCTAGGGCGGGACTCTTTCAGGAACAGACACAACGAAGGAACGATCATTGCCGAGGGCAGGATGAGCTGCATTCCGTCAATAGTTGAGGTCTCTGTAAGTGCCGCGGGGGTGGCAACGAGGCTAGACGACTTGCGGCGCAGCGACGCTAAGTAACGTGCAGTGGCTGTGAACATTCGTGTTGACGTGCTCAACGTTTCCGTGTGACGTTGGGCGGCGCCACGTAGTGTGTTTGCCCAACGCACGGCATTGCCAGAGTCGATGGAACTATTACGATTCGCCAGAGTGGCGCACAGATCCCAAATCTGACGTGCGGACGACATCGAGGGCAACCATTCGATAAGCCCATGTCCCCCACCGAAAGAAGCCGCACTTTCACTGACACTTGCATCCCACGCCTCCATGACGGATGGCAGCAAGCTGCGCTCTACAATCCCTGCAAGAAGCTCATGCCCTTTGGCAATACGGAACACCTCTGGGTGCGCTTGGGTGATCCACCAGCTTACATTAGACTGCGTGAGTGCAGTGACCTGAGCATCGTCACCACTCACACATGCAGAGCTAGTAGGACTGCACGCTTCAGAGACGAGACTGACCAGCACGGATACCAAGCCTGCCTTGAGGCACCGTGGATTCTTAGCGTAGGTTGCAGCTCGTTGGATGGAGTCACACGCCAATGTCAGCAAGTGAGCATCTGTGGAGCATGCGTAGAGCATTCCCCTCAAGGACGTCTGCATGATGCCACGATACTTTCGGTAGAGCGCTTGTTGCTGTGCACCATGTGGGTGGGAGGACCCGATGTCAGCAGGCGATGCGACGCTGCTTCGCCGTGCACGAGGTGACTGAGGAAGAAGGGTTTCGTCCGTAGCCAACGCCGACACAGCCGATCGCAGGAGAGGCGACAGCAACGACAGTTGAACTCCCTTGTCGAAGAATCTTGCGAATCTACGTACGAGCTCCCAGAGGCATCGCACTGCGTGCAGTCGTGCTCTCGTGTCGGAATGGGCAAAAATGATGGGCACAAGTCCTTCGAAGAGAGAAGCCCACAGGTTGTACTCAGTGCGCTGTGTGAAGTCGGTGGGACGTACAAGCTTTCGGGTTGCCGAGATGGGTTCATCGGATTCCAGAACGCGCTGCACCGGACCCTCGCCAAACATAGTAGATGACAGCGCGGGCAGAGGTGCGCAAGTGCGGTTGACTGCCGGTGCCGTGGCAGCGAACCCAGCCGCAGTGCATGATAAGTTCGGCACAAAGTCAGCTCCAGTAATCGAGAATCCGAAGTCGTGCTGAACTAAATTCGCTGGGCTCCCAGCAACCGTTAGCGGCATGGGAGGTCTCGGGGCTCGGCACAGCACCTCAAACTTCGGGATAAGTTGAGATCCGTCACGTCGAAGTCGGTCGGCAGTTCGAACAACTCTCTTCATAACATCCAATTCCTCATCAGGCGATGAGAAGTGCATACGAGTCGGCGGAACGCAACACGTTCGCCACTCCTCTGGAGACAAGGCACAGAACTGTGCGAGGTGGCATCCACCTCCTTCGCATAACGCTCGCATTGCAGCAACTGATGTGCACGCCTCAAGCCCATCGACCAGTCGAGGAGGATCAAGGACGTCGAGGGATGCCTGCAGGAGGTCATAGCCGTGTTGCGGGGCTAAGGCGGCGTCATCCATGGACAGCATCGAGGAGCCATTCAATGACGAGGAGCCTTCTATCGATGTGTTGTCATCATCACGATCTCCTCCATCCACAGAGCTCTTGTGTGCAGATGAGGTACTATCGCTCGGTGATCTCAGCGCAGCCGCCTCCTCAGCGTCCTCGTCTTCCTCGAAGCAGGGAGGCAGAGGAACAAGACCCACCTGCAACCACGTTCCACACGCGACGAGATACGATGCGCCTTGAAACGCAATGTGCACGTCCGCAGTGTTGCTCGCAAAGCTTGTCAGACAAAAGATAAAATCGTGGAAGCACTCGGACAGATGTGGCAGATGCCGCGTGACAAGCTGCTTGCACCCACTCCAACTCATATGCACGAGTTCAGGAATCAGTGCACCCCTACTGAGCAGCGATAAGATCACACTCCACCCGCTAGCTAGTTGAACAGAGCGGTTTTCAATCATGTCATGCACGGCACGGATGATGGCGACCCGGACGTCCTTCTCGTTATTCCGCATGAGAATGCGCTCAAACGGTTGAAGCAGCTCTTTTTGGAACTTGTAGAGAGATAGTTCCTCCTTGAGAAGATAATGGTACGCAATGCCTTTGAGGCCATCGATGGCCTGGAGTGCGATAGCGCTGTCCTTGGAGCCTGCCGCCACGAATAGTGGTTCACAGTTCGCCCACAAGTCACGCCATTGCATACGCGACACGATTGTTGTGCACACCGTGCAGAATTCCGTTAGCCGGCTGAGGGAAAAGATGCGGCCCACTTCAAGTTCCTCCACACACACCTTGCACAATCCGTTTACCATTTGAAGCAATGACTGGGACGAAGCACTGGTCACGTCGTAGAGCCGCTCCACCCACAGAAGATATGGCGAGACGGCGTAGAGGTCATCGAGGATCTGTTGACACTTTTGTAACTCTGCCGCTGTGGCAAAGTGGGAGGGCTGCGCGGCATCGGAAGATAAACTCGCAGCGGCTGCGGCGAAGGCAGATGGCTGCGTTGACGGGAGCGTAGTACTCTTTGGAGGCGCGGGAACCGTCGCCATCGCGTCGTTTGGTGTTGGCAAGTTGACGCTCACGGCGTGCTGCAACGATCTCCGGCTCGAATACATGCCTCCGGTTGTTGGGGACGTCCCTCCACTTTCGCCTTTGGAGACGCGAGAATTCTCACGCAGAAATGTAGAGAGAGCGTCGATGTACGACACGATTTGATATCCAATGGACCACATGTCTGCTGTGCACACGTTGCCATTGACTGCAAGCGCTTCGAGAACTGCAACTGCGCAACGAAGGCATGCGGATGGGATGCGTTGCTTCACTTTGACGGTGCACACGGCAAGTTTCTTATCATGCCGTTGGAGGGTAATCACCTGCTGGAGAGTGGAAAGCTGGAACAGCCGCTCCAGCAGGCGATGCGCGTGTGGGAGGGCGCCCAGTGCTGCACAGACGCGAACGGTGACGAGAACTCCCTTGATCAACTGTTCCACGCGCGCCATGCCCTCGGTGTACCCAGGGCTTGTCTCAGCGAAGTGGCCGTTGCTCACAGACCCCTCCGGTCCCAGCGGTGGAGACGTGCCTAGTCCATGTTGCGCCGCTGCATCATCGCCTGTTGCTGCGCCCACCTCGTCCTTGGTGGCATAGCGGACAACACTACACGCTTCTTGGAGAGCGACGAGTAACGCGTCAACGACAATCTCCACGGTCAAATCCCACATAGGCAGGGCGTGCTCGAGGCTATCTGCTTCTACAAACATGATCATACTACTCTGAGTCCCGTTAAGTGACGGCGTGCTGGTACCTTCGATGGATCCCTGCCGACGGTGGTGGTCGCTGTCGTTGGTGTCCACGGTCAACGAACCCTCCCCGATGGTGTTCTGATGCTCACGCAGCATCGACATGGCTTCTCGGAACACTTCATGAAACTCAGCAGAGTAATTCTGAGAGCGCTTTCGTTGAGCAGTATTGAAGAGGATGTTCCCTGCTGCGTCCACGGGGATCATAACAGCATCACCAATCGACTCAGCTATTGGCACGAGCCGACGAAGGATAGGGATCGAGCCCAGCACCGCGACCGCAATGTTGCTCTTGCGGCCTACAGCCGCAGCAGCACCCGTCTGAGTGCCGTGCATGGTACCACCGTGTGCGAGGGATCGTGCCTTCAACGGGCGTAGTTTGATCTCCTTCGACGTAATACGATCGTAGATCGATGACAACAACTCTGAGTCCAAGTCCTTCCCATCATCGACACCTTTGTTCATCCGGATAAACGCCTCCTTGGACATTTTATCAACCACATGAATGCTGTGGGCATCGGTGTTCAGCATGCAAATCGTGAAAGACAAAATAAACGCGGTATTCGCCGAACTGAACGCGGAAGGGTTCATGCGGCAATAATGTGCCGCGAACACCTCCATCGTCCTGTCTACCACCTGCGCTTCTCCTAGGAGCTTAAAGCCGCCAAGAAACTGACGCAACGCCACGTCAATGGCCTTGTTTCGGAAATCGTGAAGCTCGATCCACATTTTAAAGATCGTTTGGTGTAACTCTTTTCGGAAGCCTTTGGCAAAGAAATCACCTAAAACAAGTCGGTCCAAGGAACCGTCTAGCGAATACCATAGCACGGCCACGCGTTGTGCAAACTCAGCTGCTTCATCGAGGAGCGGGTGTGCAGGTGTTGCAGCCGGTGCAGAGGGGGAATCACTCGCCTTGGGGCTTAGCTGAGGGAGGTCAGCTGGTACTCCTCCTGGTGTCATCATGGAATTCGCTAAACTCGTCGTTGTGTTCTTGAGCACAGCATATGATGCAGCTCGTCTGTCACGACTTAACGGCTCCGGCAGTGTTTCATCGCTGGGGAGGATATCTTGCCCGTCTCCTTCTAGGAACGCGAGAGCACGCTCAGCACTTTTTTCCGTATTGAACAGCTTGAGAAACTTTTCAGTCAGGCGCTTCTTTTTCTTGGTGTCGAAGACATGCGAAAGGTCCATTCCGCTCATGGTAACGGTAGATGCGCTGAAATTAGAGTAGGAAGGTTCCGCCGAGAGTAAATCCCCGTCGCCGTCCATGGCGCCGAGGCCAACGAAATGTGGCGCGAGGGAAGTGGTCAATGCAGCGGTGGTGGTGGTGGTTTCATCGTTTGTGTCGACATCGCCTTCGCTCAACATAGCCCCAACGTTTGGGCTCGGGGACGACTCAACATATGATGGGGTCGGTTGTTTCGTCCCACCCTCAACAAACCGTTCCACCCACTGATGGTGGGCCTCGGCGATGCACAGCAGCGTGTCGAGTGCAAGACGCTGCAGCTGAGGCACACGTGCCGCGGTGGGAGGGGGCGTTGATCCTGTGGACGCCGCAGTGCTACTACTCCCAGTAGTCTTGGCAAGAGGCGAAGTTGCTTGATCGCCGCCACGTGTTCGCTTTGATGTTCCTGTTGCGAGGACGTCGAGATGGTAGAGAAGCGTTTCATACACATTGGTGGAATTCGTGTCACAGTCGTAGTTTAAGTACATGTTGAGCAAATTCTTTGGCTCTTCGGCGATCAACTTCACGACTTCTAGGGCAAGAACTTTTTGCGACACGCTCGCATTCTGGGATGCTAAGATTTGGAACAGCACGTGCTGAAAGAACATACCACACTCAACCATCAGCTCGGCGTAGAAGTTATTGTACAGGGTGTAGAGAATATTGAGACTCAACCGGTACACATCGATTTCATTTGACAAGGCCGTCTTCAGCACCGCTGGGAATAGGGTCTGTTGAATACAGTGGAGCAGGATGGGGCTCTTTCGCATCCCTGGGCCACCATTCACAAAAAATTGCAAAATGTAGGTGAGGCAAAGGGCACGGGATTCGCTGGATCTCGTCAACGAAATGGGAACAAGTGCAATCAGCTTCGAGATGTCATCTTTTGACGCAGCCATCAACGTGTCAGACGTGAAGTACGTGGCAATGCCAATCAATACGGCAACATCATGATGTAACGTGACGGTTGCGGGTTCATAGCGTCCTCCTTGCTGCGGGGCCGCACTGCTGCTGCGCAAGTGTTGGTTGAGTGCATTCGATGACGTGGTGGGTGTAGGAGTGATAGAGCGAGTGGATGGGGTGGGGTTGGTGCTGTCCGCGGCGAGAGGGCCCATCGAAGACCCTCGCACCGAACGATTGTGATGCCGATCCAACTCCTTCACGATGGCACCAATGAGCCTCGACAGCCCTCCCTTCACGATCGTCAGCAGCGTCGGCATGTTCGACGTAGTGGCACGGACAGCGATGCCGATCCAACTCCTTCACGATGGCACCAATGAGCCTCGACAGCCCTCCCTTCACGATCGTCAGCAGCGTCGGCATGTTCGACGTAGTGGCACGGACAGCAAGAGCAAAGAGCAGGTATGCGTGCGTTTGAAGGGCTGGGCCACTCAACCCAATAAACGACCCACTTGGGATGAACGATGTCTGCTGCGGGCATGTTCGATCGATACAGCTGACCCGATCTGGTACGACCGCACCGAGCAGCGAGGTGATGGCGGTGTATAGTCCTGGTGATTCTACCTGGTTCGGGACGCACAACGCCACCTTCACGTTCAGCGTTGCGATTTCGTCGAAGGGATTCATCGTTGCCGCCGCAATAGAAGGAGGATGCGGTGCCGCACTACCCTCGGCATGGGGCTCTGTTGTCGTCGAACGACTTCCCCATGTACCAAGCATTTTCGTGAGCATCGATGCATTGACAGTAGAGGGGATCGGAATGTTGGCAGGTGCCCATTGAGCATCCACTGGGAGAACACCGCTGTTGAGGAGCGCATGTGAAAGCTCTAGCGTTGCTTCCACGATGCGCTGATTGGATCGGTTCTGGGCGAGGGTGTGCAGTAAATAGCCACGCACAACTGTTGCCACACGATTCATGGTGAATGATAGCTCGTCGATGCCGCTGGTTGTTGCAGCGGCAGGCGCACCATTAGCAGCTGACGTGACTCCTGTCTGTCCTCGCTGCGGTGAAACGGACCCTGCAGAAGTGGGTCGCCCCGGGGAAGCTGGCGGTGACGCCGCAGCCACAGCAGTTGATGTTGAGGTCACTCGTGGAGTTGAGGGTGCTGTTGCCAGCAGCTGTTGCTGTTGCTGAATCTCTGTGGACACAAGGCGTAAGAGATATCGCTGTTCCTTGTTGCTTTCAAGAGCTCGAGCTTTTTCGAGAGCTTTTGAGACTGCGTCCAACGCTGGAATCCACATACTTTTGACGTTGATTGACTCGCCGACGACAAGTGTTGCCATGTTGTGATATCAAATGGAATACACACGTAGAAGTTGTAAAGTGTTTCTTTTTTTGGTCGTACCTTCAGTGCTACTTTTGTCCTTCGGCAACGTTTATTAGGGTTCGACCACACTGGTAAACGCTACTGCTTGGCTGGAAAATGAACTGCCGCTTTAACTGTCCTTTTCTTTTTCTTGAGAGCGATGTGCAATATGTTCGCTTTTTTCACGAGCTCACCCTCTCAATCTTGAGTGGTTTCTCGACCATCAAAAACAAACAAACAAGCAAGCAAACAAGTTGTGTTGGCGTCAAAAAAAAAAGCGTCAGAGTTCAAAATAATATTGCACTTCAACCATTGTTGTGTTAATATTGGACGTCGTTAGTGCGTCGTTCATGAACCTCCCCTTTTCAGGGATGAAAAGGGGAGGTTCCTTATTCGTTTCGGTTACGCTTCTTGTTCGCAAGTTCTTTCTGTGCTTTCCGCCGCCCTGATCGCCCAGTGCCGAGCTCTTCATAAACGGACGTCATGTCCTCAAGAGTTTGAGGCTTCTTAGCCGGCACTTCCTCATCGCTGGCTCCAGGTGCAGTAGGAGTCTCCAAACCTTCAGCAGCCTCTTCTTCGCGACTGAATTGAATGCAGTCAGCGTCCAAGTCTTCTTCATTCTCATCGCCGTTGCGGCCGTAGGTCTCTGGCAGTGGGCCAAGAAGCTTCGCGGCGGCTTTGGCAGCGTTGGCTTGGCGCTGCTGCTCTTGCGCTGCAGCTACGCGAGCGAGAATATTTGCTCCTGGAAGTGGAACCAGTGGGTCACTGCTTGTGGCAGCAGTGCGGTTCTCAACAGCTTGCATCGCACGAAACCATGCCGATGGAGTGAAGGCAGTACTAACAGTAACATCACTGTTGGGGGATTCCGTCGACGTGCTCAGCGAAAAAAAAAACAGCAGTGCGGTTCTCAACAGCTTGCATCGCACGAAACCATGCCGATGGAGTGAAGGCAGTGCTGACAGTAACATCACTGTTGGGGGACTCCGTCGACGTGCTCAGCAAAAAAAAAAAAAGGATCAACTCGACCAGCTGCACGTGCTGAGGCTAAGCGAGTGGCGGCATTGGCCTCGCAGTCGATTCCATTGTCAGTCAATGTTTTCTTGACAAGCTCGCACAGCTGGCCAATGTCACGGCGAACCACCAGGCTGACTGGGGCACAGCACGCAAGGATCTCTTTCGCGGAGGTTGGAAGTTTCGACGCGATCTGTAAAATAGCAGATGCGTGCATGATCGCTGGAGGACTTTCGTCAGCATCACGAGCCGCTTGGTCTCGCCAGTTGAACACCACCCGCAATACTTCTAGCTGTGTTGCAGACAAACCACCTAAGGACTTGCCCATTGCTTCGCGATACGTGGTGTCCACATCCAGCATCGGCTTCTCGTACTTTGTCAAACAAAGGCGACGGGAGTCCTGGTAAACGTGCACCAGCAGGTTCCCCACGGATGCCCGCCCCTCTGCGTGCAGCAACAACGCCTTAAGGCGGTCATGAACATACAAGAGGTAATGCGTATCTTGGCGGGCGTAGTGAATCATTTCTGAGGGCACTGGTCGAATGCGCCAATCTGCTGTCTGGTACTTCTTGTCCAGTCGTACTCCGCAGAAGTGGTCAACAGCGAATGCGAGGCTGTGTGGCATGTGAAGAGTCTGCAACGCAATGCCAGTGTCAAACATGTTGGCGACATAGAGACCAAAATCCTTCTGCAGCCAGCGCACATCTTCCTTAGCGCCGTGGAACACCTTCAGGATGTTGGTGTCAAGAAACACTCGGTTCAAACGGTGCATGTGAGATCGAAGGCGCAGAACGTCAACAATGTAGTCCTCAGATCGCGTGGACAGTTGCATTAAACAAGTGATTCCTTGGAATGATCGGAAGTCGTGATGCTCCAAATCCACAGCAACCTCGCGACAGGCAGAGAGCGCCGCAATCAACGCATCGAGGCCCTCCACAGTCTCAACAAAGGTTAACGGTGTGGTCTCCAAGGGCAGGTACTGTTTGTCTTCGGTGGGGAGCAATTGCAGAGTGGGAACTTTAAACTGCTCAATCAATTCCGCGTAGGGGTGCGTATCGACGTCGCAGAGCGAAGTGCTCCCGTCGGCGTGGTGCACAGTTGCACGGAACTTCGCGTGGCTGTTATCAACTGGTGTCTCAAAGGTCAACTGAGGGCGAAGAATTGTCGCCGACTGTGTCTGTCCACTCTTCCCGCCAGAAGACGCACCGCTGTTGAGGGCGGAGCCAAAAGCAACTTGAAGCTGCTCGTCTCCGTGCAACCGTTGTCCACGAGCCTCATCCAGCAGGTGGTCAACGTTCTCCAGCAAGGAATCGACAGTCTCCATGATCGCAGTGTGTCGCTGGGCGGCCTGCAACACATTTCCACTACGAAGGGAGTTGCTGGACAGAACAATCCTTCGCTTCTTTGGGATCTGAGCAACGCACGCATCCATAATGTCGAGGAGTGCATCCGCATGCTTCGTCACGTGGCGGGGAAAGCCACGAAACGCACTTTGGTATTCGTAATCATCGTTGGTAGGAAAGCTCGAGGCGAAGGTACAGTACTGGCGCACCGTTTGAAACGCGGCCTCCACAAACTCCTTCGCGTCAGGTACGGACTCAGAACTCATTCCTTCCACAACTAAAAAAAAAGCAATGAGACACAAAAGTGATCGGGGAGCCCCAGCAAACGGCTCACAGGTAACAATAAACAAGAACACTTTTGTCGAGTGTTAGTTAGTCGGAGGTGTGATTCGAAAGAGAGTGTGGTTGTTAGGGATGTTGGCATGAAATATGAGGGGGCCGTCGACTCACCGCGGCGACAGTGCGCCAGGTGCACACCGCCGCAGGGAGGTTGAGGAACGTCGTGGTGGGTTCGCCACCTTAATCAAATCTTGCGTTGGTTGCTGCGCGGCACTCACGCACACGCACAATATCTGCTCACCGCGTCACGCGGGCACTACTGCTTCAGCGACGCAATGTCGATCACGAAGCGGCCGTTCACGGCGTTCTTCTCCAGGCGCTCATACGCCTTCTCGATGTCCTGGATCTGGATCAGCTCGATCTCGCTCACGATGTTGTGCTTGCCGCAGAACTCGAGCATCTCCTCCGTCTCCTTGATGCCGCCGATCAGAGAGCCAGCAAGGGTGCGGCGACCGAAGATCAGGCCAAACGGGATCACTGGCGGGTGGGGGTTCTCAGGCGCGCCAACCAGCACCATCGCGCCGTCGTGCTTCAGCGTCGCGATGTAGGGGTTCAGGTCGTGGCACACCGACGCAGTGTCAAGGATGAAGCGCAGGCCCTTCAC
>CYKH01002112.1:0-11350 GCA_001460835.1 Bodo saltans | reverse complement strand
AAGTCCACGAGAATATTTCCCTTTCGGGAAAGACTAAGGGTGGACGGAAGAGGAACGGTTGTCGATACGTGCCGAATGGCGATGGTCACCTCCAACCCGGATGTGGCGTACGTGACGTGCGACCCCTTCACGTGAATCCCCTCGACGCTTACCGAGTGAAACTGCCCTTTCCGATCAGGGCCGATGGATAACGTGTCGTGCAGGTGGACTATGCCCTTGGCCACAAAGCCGCACACCACAGTCCCCACCCTAGGCACCGTGAGGACACCATCGAGTAGGACTTCAATCGACCCGCTCCGCTTCGCTGCTGATGCCGTCGTTGGTGACGATGCAGCGAGTGCAGCAGTCAACTTGGAGCCTGACAGAGATGAGCCTAATGAATTTGTGGATGGTATCACCGGCAAGGCAGAGGGAACCGCACCACCAAGTTGATGTGGTTGTGAAGGGGGTGGTATGGGAAGGCCGTGAAGAAGTAACTTCAGCGACTCCACACCTGTGCCCTCAACGCTGGACATCACAAAGACCGGCACGATTCGTTGCTGATCTTGTCCTCCTATCCGTGTAAAGGTGGTTGGTGTGGTGGAGGGGGAGTCTGTCACATCGTCAGTCGGCGTGACGCTAGCACTGGTAGAGACGTCGTTGTCTACCGCACTGTTGTTGTTATCCACTGCCACAGTTGATGGGCGCACAGGACTTGTCGCAGTGGAGGACGCGAGCGCTGAAATGGCTAAGGACACTTCATCGTCCCCCTCCACTCGTAACATCTTCAGAGAAAAGCGATGCTCGATCATATCTTGTAACTCAAACACCGCATCGTCAATCTCAAGCTCGCTCACGGTGTCCGCCTTCGTCAACACGACAAAACACGGAATACGAAGGGCTCGACATAAAATGAGGTACTGCTCGACGTCACGGAGGACGCGATCAATGCGGGCACAGATGCAAGCATACCCGGGCATTCTACTCGTCATGCTGAGCAACGCAGTTTTTCGGTAACGACGAGCACCGCCGAGGTCCATGAGTGTGACAAGTTTGACACTGCGTTCGGCGATAGTTCTCGTGGTATTCATCGCAGCGCACAAGTGGGCCCCACCGTACACATCCGCGACACCGCCTCCACTTTTCTCCTCGAGCACATCATAATTTGTCACACGCCCCGTCTCATCAAACCCCAAAACTCTCCTCGACACAGAGCTCGTTTGGCCGGAGGTGACCTCATGCTTGTGGTTAAACATTCCTTGTCGAGCAACACCTGTGCCGTCGTCCAGCGTGCCGTGCACGAGCACAGACACAAGAGTCGACTTGCCAGTGTCTGTCTCGCCGCAAAATGCAATCCTCAAGTCCGTTTGGTCGCATGCGGTGAGCTTCTTCGTGACCATAAGCTCCACACAGCGGAGTAACTCCGGGGTTGTCTCGACGACGCGTTCAAATATGATACGCAAGTCGTATCCAAGCGACTCTGCCATGCGACGCACAGTGTCGACACTTTCATCAAAATCTCCAGTAGTAAGCCCACGGGGGGTGCCATTGTCGGCAACACCCAGCTCATAAAGGCATTGACCGTGCCCCTCTGCAACACGGAACTGCATTTGCGTTTTAAGGTGCTCAAATCTGGTGGCGGAGATGTTCGTCAAACGCCATTTGTATTCCACAGCGCCTTCATCATCCTCGGCAACCAGAGATCCGTCCGTATCGAGAAGACGTCCGCGTCGTCTCGCTGCTTGGCCTTCCTGTGTGATGATGGGTGGTGGTAACGAGTAGGCAGCTGCTGCTGCTGCTGGTGTCGTAGACTCGGGTGTGCTGCTGGGCGGCAGCATCTGAAAGGAGCCTGTGTTGGCACGGCCATCGGGGGGCTCGTCGGTTGCACCGCGTATTCTTAAGGCAGCTGCACCGTTGCCATTCATTCTGTTTAAATATGAGGTTGTGTGAATATGAGTTGAAATGATATTCTGTGATTCGACGAAGTGGAAGAAAAAATCTGTCAGGACACATCATCGCAGAACGTAGATAAGTCCTAGCAAACTATGAAAAGTTGAATGGGCTGTAAAATGTAGTAAAAGGAGCGTCTAGAAGTATAGCGGAAGTTTCACATGCACACTCACTGTAAATCACTGCTTGCACGCACACAAGTGCAGCATCTTGGCGCGGACGGTGTTGTTTGTTTGTTTTGTGTTTTTTTTGTGTGTGTGTTTATTTCTGTCGTTGGTTTTCTCGCGTAACAGCCTCTCATCGTCACTTTGCTGAGTTTTTTTGTTTTGTTTGTGTTGTTTCGTGCTGGTTTTTTTTGTTTCCGCAGCCTCGTCGTTTTTTCCGTAATAATCACTTTCTTGTCTATCAGAGGGGGAACTATTTTTGCACGTTTGTTTGTGACATCGAGCTTGGCTGCTGACTGGAAGTGAAAACAATGTGCTTTGTGTACAAGGTAGCCGATACTTGTGAAGGTGGGACTGAGGGGTTCCCCTTACCAAAAGTTATGTGCACGGCGCTCTGGCATTCCAGAGGTGTGCCTAGTGTAATGAGGAGCACTGGGGCCGCCAAAATTAGAGGCGCCATTGCCACCCGCGCCACCAGTGAAGAACGATGTGTAGGACGACGTTTTTGCCAGTCGCTCCTTCTCTTGCTTGAGATCGTATTCACGACGCTTCACCGCATCCAGGAGAGTATGATACGCTGTGCCAATATTCTTGAACTTGTGCTCAGCTGCGGCCTTCTCTTCGGTATCAAGGTGCATGCACTTGTCAGGGTGGAACTTCAGCGCTAACTCCTTGTACTTTGACTTGATCTGCTCATCTGTTGCAGTTCGCGTGACGCCAAGGACGTAGTACAGGTCTTTCTCTTTCTTCCCTTCTTCGTGCAGCAGATTCTCTGCTCGTCGCAGCTCCTCCACAAGGTCAGCATCACTTGGGTCGAATTTTACGGCGGACTTGAAGTCTCGTATGGCGGCGTGGTGTTCTCCGAGGAGTTGATGGCAGCGAGCACGGCGAGCAAAGGCTTTGGTGAACTGACTATCCACCAGCACTGCCTTGCTGCAGTCCTCAATGCCCTCTTTGTATTTGCCGAGCTCCTTGTAGGCGGCAGCACGATTGCAGTACAAGATACGAAGGATCTGGTCATTGGAGGCCGCCGCGTTGATCGCTTTGGTGTAATAGTTGGCAGCGTCGGCAAATTTCTTTTGCGAAAATAAAGTGTTTCCCAGCTGTTTTCCATCGTCCACAATCTCAATCAGGCTGGCAAGGTCCCTGCACTCAGTAGAGGCAGTTTTGTAGGGCTCCAGCACCGTGCGGGCACGTTCAAAGTATTCAAACCCACTCATGTACAACGCCTTCGCTAACGCCAACGCGACCGACACAGTGCGCTGAGCACCGACAAGGACCGACAGGGTTTCGATGGCTCGGTTGTACTGCTTACGGAGTGAAAAATGCTCCGCGCACCGCACACGGAACACCGCCTGCTCCGAGTATAAGGCTACTAGCATCAACCATGACTCATCGCCGTCGGGGGAGCCCAACGACTTATTGCATCGATCGAGCACGCGGCAACCTTCGGTAACTTTGTCGTACTCTGTCGTGAAGGCCGGGGTCATCTTATCCAACGGGATCTTGGAGAAGTGAGATCTGGCAAGTTCCAAATCTCCTAAACTGACGGCACACTTGGCAGCGCGTTGATGCATCTTGTGGGCCTCGGGGTCTAACGTCAGCACTTGGATGCAATCATCAAATGCTTCTTGGAAGCGACCAGACATGTAAAAGGCGGCGCTTCGGTTCCCGTGGAGAGTGCCCAGCTTTGTCAAGCCGTCCGATGGTTGAGCTTCAATGGCTTTGCTGTACAACTCTACGGCAGCAGCGTACTGTGAAGACTCGTACTTCTCGTCAGCTTTGTTCTTCAACATTTTGCTACCCTCGCGCATCTTGGCCAGCTTGATACGGTACTCCGTTTTGCATTGCTTCAGCAGGTCCATTCTAGCAAGCTGCTCCTCGGCGGATACCTCTGTTTTCTCCTGTGAGGCAATCTCCAGCAACTCATTGAGTTGAAGGCGAGTATCGATCATCTGGAAGTCACGCTCCTGAGCAGCGATATCGTCCTCTAACGCTTGGGCGAAGGCGCTGTTGTTGTGGGAGCTGTTGCGTGGGAGAGGTTGATCTGGTGTGTCCTCTGCCGGGAACAACGTGCGGCTTGCAGTCTGATGTTGTTGCGGCTGGTGATTGGCAAACGGTGCAGGTGGAGGTGACGTCTGTCCTCCTAACCCATTGCGGCTGCCAGAAGCAGCTTTTGGGGTAGCATCTTTGTGAGTTGCTTTTTGTGATGACAGCTCCACGTTTGGGTTGAGCCCTTGGAATGTTTGATGGATCTCCGAAGCGGATGCGAACGGAGACAATGCTACGGGCGGTTGTGCCGCCATCATGGCCTCAGGTTGTGGCACACCAGCGGCGTGGCCATTCGCACCAGTCACGATGTGGAAGTATTGTTTGGTCGCCTCACCTGGAGAGGGGGAGGTGGTGCCGCCGCTGGTTTGCTGCTTTGCGCGGCGCACCTTGACGATCTTTCTCCCGCTGTTGGGATGTGCCCCACCGAACACCACACTTACAGCTGCCGATTGAAGCTCTGCTGCTGCCTGAATGATGCTCGCTGGGAGCTCATGAATATCTCTTTGGTTAGTGCACGTGCGGCATGCCATGGCGTTGCTATCATTTACAACAACTGGGTCCTGAACAAGGTTGCCACAGTTAGAACACGCAAAAAACTTGTGGGCGAACGATTCGAGCCATGCTGCTGACGACGACGACGGGGCACTGCTTTCATCCGATGACGTCGCCACCTTGTGTTGGAGATGATTGGATTGGAATGGGTTGGGTGATAACATTGTCTCCTTCATGTACACCAAAGTGGTCGTTGTTTGGTTTACACTTCTTCTTCTTCGTTGTAGAATTCAGATAGATGTACACAAATACGTAGTTGTCGATACGCCGTGACAACTATCAGTACTCCTTTTCAGTTCAATACCGTCGCTCTCTATTTTCACTATTCAAGGCAACAACTGACGATGGAAAATTAAACAAAACAAAGTCGCTGATTTGATTTCGACCAGACAAGGTTACTTTTCCCAGTGTAGCGTTTTAGTGAATGTACAGAAGCCTCATCTGGAGGGCGGATGAATCTCCTCAGTTTCGTGGAGTCCGGGCAATCTCTTCTAGCCTGGGGATAAAATAAACTCGTGCGCCAGAGGTAAACTCCCACCAACGGTCGTTTTCCTCAACCCACTGCCCTGGGTGCACGTCCACACATTCAATAGGAATGTTACGAGGTAGTTTGACGCGACGCAGCGACATGCACCCATTCAGCAGCCGATTCCCAACACTGATATCTTCGACTTCTACTAGTGGCGTCAAGTCCACCTCCTCCAGGGAGGTGCAGTTGTGTAAGAAATCTCCGCCAAGGCTCTGGACTTTGGAGAAGGGGCGCATGTCTAAATACTGAAGTCCACGACAACCACTCAGAAACGCAAACCCGATTGCAGTGACATCTTCAAACGCGTCAAGGGAGAGTTCCTTCAGGCCGCTGCATCCGTACAAAAAGAAATCTCCTACCTTTCGGACGTGCCTGCGCAATGACGTGAGATCGATATGAACAATGTTCGTGAAGTTGACCAAGAACCCCTCTGCACATTGAGCTGGATAGTCAAGCGTTGGAGTGCACGATAGTTGACGGTAGTTTGAAATTCTTAGCATGGGGCTGTTCGTCTTGGGCACACCGTCGCTGAGGTCTACCGTTTCTACCGACTCCACCGGGTCGGAAAACGTCACTTGAGAGACAAGCTCTAGAGGTGGTCGCTTTAGCTCCGGGTTTGCCTCCTCGACGGTGGACAGGAAGACGTTAAGCGGGGGCTCGTAGCTCCAGGCCGTTTTTGTCTCAAACGACGCTGTACGGTACTGCATGTCGATGGATGCTGCCGATGAACCCACCGCAAGTTTCAAGTGCCCGCCGCACGCGACAGCTTCCGCCTCGACTGCGTAGCCAACTCCTTTCGACTCCGATGCCTCGGCATACACCGCTTGAATTTGTCGAACGGATTCCGCTAAAATGTCGTAGATGCGTTGCTTGAGAACATCTTGTTGTGCCACGCGTGTCCGGTACTGCGCATCTTCTTCGATCCGTTGGGACATGGCGCGTATGCAGTATCGTAACTCCGCACATAGGGCCTTCATGGAGCAGCGCTTTTCCTTTCGAGCAGCACAGGCAAGCTCGATGCACTGCCGTAGTTCACGTGGGGCTAGCTCGTTGCGCACAAAGGGCACCTCCTCGAGGGACGGAGCGCTCCGTCGTTCCAGCACTTCCCACAGAATAATGGCAATCGAAAAGACGTCCGCATCACTGTCCGCCGTCGCTTTCCCATGCACACTTCCTTGCAAACTAAAGTTCGATGATGTGAGTGCCGGGTCTGTGTACTGTGTCATAGGGATGCCGATGGACGACGGTGGCAGCGCAAGGCCTGGAAACCAGCGAGTTTGCCCCATCTCACGATGGAAGTGTGTCATGTCGCCGATGGTATAAATACTTGTTGCTGCCTGCTGCTGCGCCTCCTCCACTCCCCCCTGCACCTCCTCTCCAGTGGTTGAGGTGGTTGGGGTGGGAGGAGGGGACAGGGCCAAGAAGAACACGTCGCATGGCTTCACCTCCCGATGACACAGCCACTTCCGCCTCGGTACAAAATGAACTACATCACCGGCAACATCTTCATGTCCCTCGTGAAACGCCTCTAAAATCGACGCCGCCTCGCAGACCGCCGCAAGCAACGGCAGCACTGGCCGATTGAATTTGACCATCGCCGTCTCCAACGTGGTGACAGCTCGTGGGAGGACAATTGCCGTTTGCTTCTGCCCAAACGTCAAGCGTGTGATGCCAATGGGCATCAGCAGAAACCCCTTGATGGAGGATGGAGTGCGCAGGGCGACTGCCTCAACATACTGGAGCAGTGCATCCAGGACTTGCTCAAATTTGTACATGGCATGATACAGTTTGATGGCGACGAGGGCGTCGGATGGGCGCAGCCTCCCCTCATAGACAATGCCGCTTGCACCGACACCGATCTCTTCTTCGTAATCTACATCCACCTCATGGGGTTGTAGAACACGAACACCATATTGCTCGAGAAGCTGAATCGTGTGGGCCAGCTCGCCTTCAACGTCGAGCATTGTGTGCCTGTTTTTTATCGCTGAGTAATCAAGAAAGAGAATGATATTCCTGCACATTTTTTTTTTGTTTCGGCATGTGTACTGATCAGGTCAATCATTTGGTTTGCTCTTATTATCGAAAGAGACTTCTATGGTCTACTCTAGTGGTAGAAAAAATGATTCTTGGTGGATTGAACGTGCTCTCTCGAGAATTTTTGCACAACATCAGACAAAGCTTCATGGTAGTTGCTGCGAAAACATTGCGGTGCACTCTTCTGGGAACCCCGCTACACCTCTATTGCACGTGAGCACGATGCAGGATGGGTAGGCGGCCGTCCACAGTGCGATGGTATCCATCCATGCGTCGAACACTTCAGCGGACACACCTGCATTCCCCTCATCGGCTGCAACGTCCACATGAATGCAAACCGTCTTCCAGCAACGCATTCTGGCGTGGTGCAACCCAGAAAGTACTGCTTCCTCCCAGGCACTTGGAGAAATTTCAATAAAGTTGCGCGCCTGCTGCTGACTTTGCGATCGCACATACGCAGAATGTGATAATGAATTACCATGACTAGGAGCTAGGTAGGATATTGCATCCAGTGCTTGCAGTGCTGCGCCTAACGAGGCACTACCCACGTACCCTCCTGCCTCCATCCGCAATTCGATCGGGTTTTCATCAGATAGGCTCACCACGATGCCGTGCTGTTGCTGCTGCTGGGCGTGGGAGGCATGTGTAGATGGCGGTGCACGCCACCAGAGGGTTTGAGGAGGAGCATCGCAGCGCATCATGTACCGACGCAACACGTAGCCGTTGCTGCTGCTGCCTCCGTAACGAATACCACCGTGTTGGCCGATGGGAGTCATAGCGAAGGCACCGCAGTAGCGTGACAGTGCCAAAGGGTCGGCATCAAGGCCTTGAGCGCCATTGCTGCTCGAACCCCGTTTTTGCTGTATTTTTTTTTTGATGGGAGTCATAGCGAAGGCACCGCAGTAGCGTGACAGTGCCAAAGGGTCGGCCTCAATTCCTTGAGCGCCACTGCTGTTTGGACCTCGTTTTTGCTGTTGTTGCTGTTGGGAAGGCGCATCTGAGATCAACAGTCGGTACAGCAAGAATGGGCCTGTCGCAATCAACTGAATCTCATCGATGAGTTCTTTAAATGACAGCGCATAGGGAGTATCGTCTGCGAGAAGTCGAAGATGCAATGTTGGAGTCGTGGCCCCAGTTGGTGGGTACGGCCCAGATAAGGACGAGAGGGAGCGGTGGTGGTGCTCCTGCGCGCTGCTGCTGAGATGCCCAATCGCTTTGCGGACATCAGGTATGCTACGACACACCATTGCCACCAATGGAGGAGAGTGGTGGTGCGTGGCGTCTACAAAGACTGCAAAACTTTCACTCTCCATGTCCGGTGGCTGCAGCGCATCTGATTCCTCGCGTGACACAGTCCACGATCGACGCCAGTCGCCTTGCCCGCAGTACACCACAAGGGAAAAGCGACAAGCAGCTGGTTGAGCATCCCCTCCTCCTCTCACAAGGGACTGCAGCGCCTCTCTGATCGAGCATGTCATGAGGACACTAGTCGGCACACCTACTACTTGTTGGTGTTGTTGCGGCTCCTCCTCATATCCTCCGGTACCACGTGGCACTGAGGACGCAAGCAGCAGTCGCCCAACGCGTTGCAAGAGTGATTCGTCGCTTGTCGACAACGTGGCAGTTGTTTGATGGCTTGTAGTGGTGCGAGTACTTCCGCTACGCGATGTTGGTCGCATGTTGTTCTCGCTGCTGGTGTTAGGATGTTGAACTTCGATGGCTTGTAACGACGGAATTGGAACTGCTTTCAGTGCTGCGCTCGAGCCTACTGATTGGTGGCGGTTGGAGCCACCACTAGTGTGACGATGGTGTGGTTCAGCAGCAGCTGTGTGTGGCGCCGTTTCAGTATCGGATGCAGCGTCGAGAACACGTTGCTTTGTGTACTCGACAATGACGTCCCGCAGCGACCGGCTACGATCAACTCCATTGCGTGTGTGATCATCGCCTACATCAATTTCCCGGTGCTGTGCAGTTGAGAGATAGTGTTGCGACTTCAGTCCAGTATGACTTGGCACGACGAGTTCCTTCTGGGGGTGAGGGTTCTTTCCTGAAGAAGGAATCACGATGGTCTTCCTTGCAGTCGTTGCGAGGGGGGCGGTTGTTGTTGTATCCATCGCCTGCTCGGCACTGGCGACGACGTTGTTGCGATGACGACGCTGTGCGTTCGAAATTGACATCTGAGCGGCAATAGTCGTATCCCCAAAGTCATTTGTGCTTTTATTTGTCAACACCAGAGCGTCAGAATATTCGCCTGATGTAGTTGGAGGTGGCGGTGACAAGTCGACCAGGACACTGCGCTCGAATGAGGCTGGATCGTTTTGTGTCCTACGGGGAGTTGCGGTGCGATCGAGAACGTCGTTGTCAGCTACGCCTGATGATGTTGCTGGATGGTGGTGGTTCACAACGGGGTCTGCTTCTTGACTATCCACTGAAGCCACGTCCTCTGTGCTGACCCCATCGTCGGGCTCGTCGTCCGCCTCCCGCCTGCTCGGGGATGTCATAATAGCTTTCTGCCGAATGGTCACTGTCGAGGCTTGAGAAAACGCGACGAGTACGATTCGCATCATTCGTGTGGGATCGTCGCCAGCAAGCTCTAGCTTCACGTAGTCGCCCACCAAGGTTCCTGGAATTTGCATCTGGAAGTATGAATGTGAGCCCACGATCTCCAGCGGGACAGGTCTGTCCGCTTTCACGATGCGCAAGAACCCCTGACGGGGGTGCTGGGAAACAAGCACATGAAGCCACTTTAGTCCCAAAGGCTCAGATGCCAGAGACTTGCCATCCTCAGCAATTGTCCCTCCTTCGCAGACGAGGGTGATGAGGAGGTCGTGGTGCGCCTCCTCCATCATCGCAGCATGCCTGACGGAGCGCATCGTGGGGCGTTGGAGCAGTTTGAACACGCCGCTAACGTCGTGGCCTCGTGGCGTCAGCCAATGCAACGAACCATTCGGACCTCGTTGGCCGGCAGGACCTTGAACACCTCCAAGCGAGCCGGGGAGGCCGTTCGAGGTCGCAAGTACGTGACGGCAACCCTGCCCACTGCTGGCAGAATGTTCTGCGTTCAAAAGCTGATCTGGAAGCTTCACATCAGGCTGCTTCGGTGGGCTGGGTGAGCGCCGGCGAGTGGGCGGCTTCTGGTGCTGCGGCGATGTTGTAATGACGGCTGCGTGGGAAGACGAAGTCCGCTGGCTGTTTGTCAACAGTGCGCGTATGGCGGCAGAGGACGTGAGAGGAGGATAAGGGGCAGAGGTTGTGTTGTGCTGCCCCTCTGCCGTCACGGACACCGCTGCATGTTGTTGGCCACTTGGCACTCGTTGTACGGCAGCACCGTCAAACAACTTCCGTTGAGGTCGCTGTGGTCTGTCAGAAATGAACTTTTGAAGCGCTGAAGATATGGCGAAGTCCATTACGGCCGGCGCCTACACAGTTCCTCGTTTTGCTGAAAGAATCGTCGTTGTGGTTCACGTGTTGTTGTCTTACCTGTGGTGCAACCTCTATTTCTTCTAGAAGAATCATGGCAGAAATTCAAGATATTAAAATGAGTGCTGACTGCTAAAAAATCTGCTTCAACAGGGGGAAAAAATAGAAACCTTGTATCACGGCTCAAGCGGCATTTTCTGTAAAGGTGCGCGCAGGGCGAATTCTAAGAAAAAATTCGTGCCCTGTTGAACCGCACCAACCGTCGATGCTGCTAAGGTTTTCACTTTTTACGTTTTCTTACTCCATGTGAGGTTGAGTGCAAATTCGATTCACATCAAGATTACTTCTTGCCGGCCTTGACGGCGGCCTTGGTGACCTTACCGCTGGATGCCTCCTTCTTGGCGACGGACTTGATGACACCGACGGCAACGGTCTGGCGCATATCGCGGACAGCGAAGCGGCCGAGAGGTGGGTACTCGACGAACGATTCCACGCACATCGGCTTCTGGGGGACCATCTTGACGATGGCGGCATCACCAGACTTGATGGCCTTGGGCTCCTTCTCGACCTCCTTGCCGGAACGACGGTCAATCTTGGACTCGATCATGGCGAACTTGCAGGCGATGTGGCTGGTGTGGCAATCGAGGACGGGGGAGTAACCGTTACCGAC
>CYKH01002104.1:2441-13653 GCA_001460835.1 Bodo saltans | reverse complement strand
AAGCCAAGGTCGTAGCACCACGTTGAGCGCGAGAGAAACGCCGAAGATCCAACTGCACGCGATGCTGAACGACTGAAACGCATCCCGCTCTGGTCCCACCACAACGAGCGCCATCACAATTGCAGCCTTGCGGAAGAGCACAATTGCCTCCCAGAACCACACTCGGTATCCCCCCGTCACGAAATGAAATAGATGCCGAGCATTCTTGCTGTCCCCAGCACACGTGGTGTACTGCGCGATCACCACCGCCCCAGGACACAGCAGCGGAAAGCCTGCTCCCACCAGCACAAGAACAATGAGCGACATGGGAAGCCAATGGTGATAACCACTTGAAGTGCAATCTACATCAGGGTCATACGAAAGGACACGAATAATGGTCGTCTCTCTAGCGATAAGCGTGCGGCATGTAATGACTCGTTGTGCGGCCTGCACAATGGTTGGATAGAGCAGAAATGCGAGAACTACAAGCGATACGAGGACCAAATTCACAACGCGCTTCATAATAGGCGGAGGTCGAAGGTTTGGCTGTGCAAGTCGAGAGGGTTCCACAAGCTCAGAAAACGTTGGCATCTGACGCTGCTTAATCATCGGTAACGGCAACGAATCTTCCTTCCCGTCAGACAATGACAATGGGCTACTCTTGGTTAGTGGTGGAGATGATGGTATCACCAGCGAAGATTTGGACGAAAGGTCGCCCACTTGGATCTGCTCGTTGGTTACCGTCGCACGATCTTCAAGCGCTAAAGACTTCTCTTCACCTGCTTCTCCAAAAACAAAATGAGGGAACAACTCCCCGCGGCTCCTGCCCGTCAAGGGAGTCTGCTGCGTCAATAGTCGACTTTGTTGCCCACTTGGAAGAAAAGTGGTGGGGGAACGAATATCTTTGGCTTCCAATTCACGGAGATCGAGATCCGCGTCAAACCACGCACTCGTCCGGCGCCTCGGGGAGTTAGCGTGAGATGTTGTGGTACTTTGAAAGAGACTCGTTCTTTGATCGCCCATTATAGACCCAAAGAGATGGGTAAAATCACCACCGTCGATGTTACTCTTGTCGTGAGTTGATGACGCAATGCGAGAAATTATTTCCATTTCTTTTTCGCCATCGCCAACATACACTTCAAGCAGGTCTCGGTGATTGCGAAGAACTCGATCTCGATGCTTTGCGCGGCGGAAGTGGGAGGTGGTGATCATTGCGTCCGCTGCTCGGTACCGCATTGGAGAAGCACCACTTGTGCGTACTTCCTTGGCTCTGCTGCGGATGGATATTTTGAGGGCAATCTTTTTGAACGATCTGTCCGCCAACCACGCAAGCACAATGGAAAGCAGAGCGCAACCGCATAAGGCGAGCCCAAACAGCGCAATCACGGCTATCAAAAAAAAAAAAAAGCGCTCGACGTCCCACAACACAAGCTACGTTGAGAAATGAGGGTGTCACCACAGACCACTGCCCGCTGCCCTGTGCAGTACTCACCGCCCATGGGGCTTCCAACGCTGAAAGCGGAAGAAGCGTGATGAGTTGCAGATGGGACACAACAATCTTCACAATAATCGGCAATGGGCCGCGTTTCGTGGCGTCTGGGGATGCCACTATCCTTGAAGCGATATCCTCCACTGCAGTGAAGGCAATGTCACGCAGACCTAACGCCCATACAATTCCTACCACACCAACGACGATGAATGCAGTGATGACTTGAGGCACTACGGACGTGCACGCATCACAGGAGCTGCCTACCGTTCTACCGTAGCCTGGACTACAGGATCCACACATAGGGCCTTCATAGCCGATGGCGCAGTCAAGGGAAGTTGGGCAGCTGGACGCTGGATCGCATGGGTAAAGCGTGAGTGAGGCGCTACTGCCTCTCCAATACCCGGATGGGATGATCATGTTCGTGGTTCCATCACACGCGGCGTAGGTTGGGCACTCCACACATTCAAACGTGTCGCTTACTGCGAAGAGCGCTGTCCTATCGCATGGTCGTTGAGGCAGGGCGATCCTGAGTGATTGAATCGCATTTGCCTGTAAGGGGCCTCCCATTACGGAAATGTTGCTTGGCTTCACAGCGAGCTCAATGAAGTGATTGAACCGTGACTGAACGTTGAGGTTTTCCAACGAATACGTCCCGCTCGTTGGATCAATTGTGCTGACTGTGGTGATCGACGTCGCAATTCCGCTGGTTGCACCACTTCTGTCTGGGATTTTGTTGGTGTACGTGCACACAATTTGCAACGGAAGAAGCGCCGATGACGTCTCGATGCTGGCATAGTTCCCCACCGCGTCCATCACTGCAATCACAATCGTAGGGAGCACAACACTGCTTGTCACGCCGCTCGCGAAGCCCCCAACAGCGCTGCCGCTCATGGTTGTGACCAGCGTCAATGCGACAGGGGGACCTGGGACAATGCTCAGCGATAGCGTCACCGTGTTCAAGGGTACGAGGATATCGTAGCAGAACACAAACCGTGTGGACGTCATGGACACGTCAAGGTTTGTATCTGTTGCAGGGGCCACTACGACGATGGCATCGAGAATTGCGGTGCCGTTAATTGGAGTGACTTTTGTGGTGCTGCTTGTCGTGAAGGTAAGAATGCTTGTGGTGGCCACAAAAAGTGGGTTCTGTGGGAGGCATGTCAACTGCCTTGCTGCGCTTCCCTCCGTATCAAAGAGGCCCAGAGGACTACCGTACTCATCGACGGAAGTTAACACAATTGCAGGAAGTCGCACAATGGGTGCAGCGGTGATGACTGGGATCGGGGCTTCTGTCGTGAATGCCGCAGCGACGTGAGAGTATGGTCCCACTACAATGTACGACACTGCGTTGGAGAATGTGGCATTGTCGTGTGAGTACCGTACCACACCAAAGGCCCCTGACAACGGTGCTCCCCCTCGCTGAGTGCAAACAGCCGTGGTGGTGTTAAGCGCCGATGCGTTCCACCACGCAAGGATCTCGCCACTTGTGGAGTTCTCCAATCGACAGGCGGCGCGTGTGGCGGATGATACAAAGCCGAAGCCTTGGAGAGTGACGGTAGTTGTCGACGCGTAGTATCCCATCGCGAGCCCGCCGCTTTCTGTGGTTGACACCGACAGAATGGTTGCAGTCAGTGGCCGAAGAGAGCCCACAAGGGTTGTGCTGGTGGAGCGCCCGAGGTACCATACGTTCACCTTGACTGGGTTGCACTGGCCACCGTCGACAACCACCGCCTCTTGAGAGATGCACAGGAGAGTTGTGGAATTGACAAAGATGGCTGACGACGACGCCGAACTGGGACGATCCTGTGCCGCCGCCAACGACGCGTTCGCTATTGTGTTCACTGATTGGAACTCACAGATTGGGACTGGATCACGAACAAAGCCCACGCCTTGAACTGTCACCACGGCTCCACCCCGTTGGTCAAATACGTACGGCTCAACCGCACGAATTGCGAAGAGGTTGACAGCTACAGCATTGATGACTTGGCTGGTAGCCACGGACAACCACAACGTACGGGTTGTGGTGTTGAGGGTCATGGCGAGCACAGTTGAACGCTCCCCTTGGATGAGGCTCATTGTGTATTCGCTGAGGAGGGACAAAGTATCTGAACATCCATCAAACACCGTACGAGCCAGCATAGCAGTGGTAGCACCACGGAACGCAAAGATGGAAATACTGTAGTCAATGTCTGACCTCGATGCAGACACTCGATCCGCACTTGGAATCACAACAGAAGTGGTTGCTCCAGGGGCACCGGTCGAGAGATCCACTACAAACAGAACAACGACGTTGGCGGTCAATAGGGACGACTCAGCAGCACACAGCAACCTGCGAGACCCAGACTCCCCTGGAGGCACAACAAGGCAGCGGGAAACGATCCCACAGCCTTGCTGCTCGGCGCAACCACTCAGAGGAATGCGCGAGCTGTTGGTGTTCACAATGGTAGTTGCATTCGGTTGTAGAGAAGGAGTCAGGTAGACACGGAGTGCCCATGCAAAGGTGGCTGCAGTCGAGGGCGTTGTCATCCACGTAACGACCAGCAGTTCATTCCCTGTGAGTCGATCTAGGTCAAATCCTAACCACTGAACTTGCTGCGTGGGAAGCGTGTCTGACCACGACGAGGTCGACAAGGTCGTGCCCTGGCAGAGTACGACGATATTGGATGTGGAGGTCATATTTTTTGGGTAGAAAATGTTGGCGGCGCACCGACCAGACTCGCTGACTGCACTCCGTACAGGGATTTCAGTGGTAGTTGACATGTCTACGGTCTTGAAGTGCCTGCTGTTGACGGTGCTCGTGGAAATTGACAAAGAGGGAACATGGGTGCTGTTGAACACAGTCAACTGCACTGGATGAGCTGCGGCAGCCAAAAGCCGACGGTCGAGCAACACGTAGTTTGCAGCGGTTGAGCTAGTGGACACGGTGCTCGCGGACTGGTTGCTGCTAAGGCGGACCCATACATGCGTCGTATTGACAAAGCCAGCAGCCACGGCAGGGTACGTCGCATTCACCGTCTGAAGAAAGGTCATGTTACTTTCCCACGGAGTTGTGTGAAAAGCAGCAAGTGGATTGGAACCAACGAGGACCACATCCATCAGTGAATCGTGCAGGACGATGCCGGAGAGGGGAAACAGTGAATTTGCGGTTGACACCACCGCTGATGCAGCTTCGCTCACCTCAACATTCCAAACGTTGCACAGGGTACCGATGTAGCCTGGAGCGCACTTATCGCATGCATGTCCTGTCCAGTACCCCGAACCAACTCCAGCAGCGCACTGGCACGATCCAGTGTACCGATCGCACGAGCCACGGCTGTTGCACGGGCACGGAAGGCTGCACTCTGCTCCCCAGTAGCCAGCAGCACAGTCATTGCACGTCGGCCCTCCAAAGTTTCCATTTGCGCTCGCTCGACATTCGCATTGCCCTGTAGTAACGTTGCACTGGGGATTCAAGAGGCCAGATACGGTGAGGCACAATGCTACTGTGCAGTACGTGCCGCATGCTGCATCGTAATAGTCTGCGACGCACGCACATTCAGCGGACGTGCTGTTGTTGTTGTTGGAAGGGTTGAGAGAACAAACGCCTCGGCTTGTGCACGGGGTTGGGGTAGATGCTTGCTCACTCTCATAACCGACTGGGCAAGCAATGTTGCACTGGTTGCCAACGTACCCAGTTGCGCAGACGCATGTCCGATCCTTGACAGTTCCTGTTCTGGTATCACAAGGCACGGAGCAATTCTGGCCGCTGTATGGTGCGGCACAGGTAGTGCACGCCGCTCCGGACCAAAACCCATTCACGGTGTCAGCATCGCACTGGCATGCTCCAGTAGCAGTGCAGAGACCATGAAATGAGCAAGGTGATGAAAATCCTCCTTGACACGATCCATCGCACGCCGTGCCCACAGCCCCATAGACGCACGTACAGTACCCGCTCAGAGCATCGCAAGATCCCCGGCCGTTGCAGGGGTTGGCAGCCCCACCCGGGCACTCGTGCTGACAACTTGCACCCCAGTAGCCGCTGACACACAGGCCACTACATGTACCGTTGAAGCAGGTACCCCGGTTGGAGCACACTGCTGGATTGCCTGTGGTAGGGTCGGACCCAGTGGGGCAAGGAACGTTGCAAGAAGGAGATGCGTAGGATGCGTTGCACTGGTCGCACGACGTTCCAGTGTAGTACCCTAACGCTTGAGAGGCAAAGCACGCGCAATGACCTGATGTTTGGCTGCATACACCATGGTTCGTGCATGGGAAAACGCCACCCGGGCAAATATTCGAGCACAACACTCCCCAATACCCAACGGCGCAGATGCACGCACCTGTGAACACATCACACGTCCCGTGCTGACAAGGGCAAACACGAGTGCAGTTGACGCCCCAATACCCATCGTCACATGCAGAGCATGCACCGCCGCTGGTAGGATCGACAACAACGTGTGGAGCGGTGCATGTGCAACGACCTGTCACGGCGCTGCAAACACCCCAACCACATGTAAGGCCAAAAGCAATGGGGCATGAGATGTTGCACGCAGCTCCAGCGTAGCCAACGGTGCAGCTGCAGTCACCACTGCCTTGGTTACCATCGCTGCAACTTCCATGCCCACTGCATGGCTGCGTCGATGCATTATGGGACGGGCAGCGAGTGCATGATGTTCCGTAGTACCCTGGACTGCACGAGTTACAGAGAGCACCTTGATATGCAGCTGTGCATGTGCATAGCCCACCACCGTAGACTCCATCGTCGCAATTGCCATGTCGGTTGCAGACACTCCGGAGGACAGCAGGGGTGGTAGCAGCGCTAAATGTTGGGCCAGGGCATAGGGAGGTACACATACTCCCGTAGTAGCCGGCGCTGCAGCTGTTGCAATCATCGCTTCCCCAGAAGCCTTGTGCTGCTGCACCAACACACGTGCAGAGTCCGGACCCGAGGATACCGTCGTCGCAAGTTCCGTGACCGCTGCACGGCGCACACCCTGAACTTCCTGTTGGGCAGCGGCTCGTGCAACTCTTGCCATAGGCACCGGCAATGCAACGAGAGCAATCATACCCAGTGAAGTAGCCGAGATTGGCGTCGCCGTAACAAACGCACGAAAGAGTGTTTCTATCGCACACACCGTTCCCACTACATTCCTGGAGAGCACTCGCACTTCCCGCAATCCGCCCAAATGGGCAGCTCATCGCGCCACTAAAATACAACGCGTCGTGAAGGGCCGCGATGATGACACTGTCGTTGCCGCCAAGAGTCGATGATACAATGTGCAGCGTTGCAGTCGTTATGTTGGCGTCGCCAGGCATCGGCGGTGTTCGACACGATCCAGAGAATACTGTTGTGTTGGTGGTCACGTCGATCAGAGTCATCATCAGCGACGTGCAGGGCAGCGACGTGGAACCATTGCGTGTTGAAAATGTGATGTCAACAGTGAAGTTGTTCATCGACGTTGACACCGTCGTCAGAGGCACAGTGAAGGAAATAAGATCTCCCCCAATGACTGCGCAGCGACCAGTAACCGGAAAGGCGTCTGCGGGACAACCACTAACAAACCAATTATTTGTGACGGTTGGAGTGATTGTCTCATTCCAAAGTAGTTCATTGGTGCAGTTCAGGTCAACCACTACGTGAATCTCACTTACGTGTTGGATGGTATGGTCAGGGTTTGTGAGGTGAATTGATACATTCATTGCTGCAGTGGGCAGCCCTGCAAAATGCTGCTCCAGGCACGCGGTGAAGAGGAAGTCGCGTGTCACACAGGAGTCCAACACCAACGTTGATGAGCCAATGAAATGAAGTTTCGCGCATTGTAGTGGGACGGACAGACATCCACTCGTTGATAGGCTTACGTTGGATGGTGAGATACGCAGGGCCTCAAGAGGAATGGAACGGCGGTGATTCCCCCCGACGCTTTTGTCATCCCTTGCCCACCATGATGCATAAAGTGTTGGCAAGGTGACCGACGTCATTGCGTGAATGGTAAGTGCTTGCAGCGATACCACAACGACTGCGTGATGATCCTCATCATTATTATTGGAGTTCAATAATACGGCATTGCAGCCTTGGGCACTATTAATAAAAGTCATGCTTCCGATGAGGATTGACGAGGTAAGAGCTAGGGGAAGTTGCCACAGTTGAGCACTAGCCACCACAGTGATGAAGGGTGCTAACAGGAGGCAAGCAGAAGGGTGTGCCTTGTAACTCAGAGACACGTGGAGGAGCGGCGAAGAGAAAACGATATTCGCAGAGGATAATAATGGGACGACACACGACAGTGTGCAAGGGTCTTTTCGGACGGCTGGAATTTGCATCGATGTAATGTTGTCATCTGTTGCCGCCACTGTGCACATCCACTCTATCTCTAAAGTGTCCTCGATTGCACGACTCCAAGGGTTCATGAACGCAACCATTGTGTCGGCAGCAGCAGTAGCAACAAAAATTTGGTGAAATGCTGTCGCCGCGGTAGGCCACATGCATTTCCACATCTCAACCAGCTGGTGCAGAGATGCATTATGTGTGGTGGATGCATCCGTGCTGCTGCTTCTCGGTGGTAGCGAGGCAAGACGTTCATGCGAGAGGGTCACATTAGAGTGTTCCACTCGTTCCACCGTGAGGGTTTGTGGAAACGGTAGCAGCACGGCGGATAGTGTCAGAGTAGGGATGACTTCTTCACTGCTGATGGCATCTCTGATCCATGAGGATTGGACGATTCTAGCAGCGTGAACACCGTCCGCATTGCGGAGAACCAAACTTTGGGGAACACCGTGCGCAATCTGCATAACGCCTCCTTCCCATGTGCTCCACAGAAGTCCCTCTGAGGAGGCCTCGGTGTTATTGACAGGGGCAATCGCCACAGACAGCGAAAACAAAGTGTTGTTAAGTGTGGGATATCTCACAATAATAACGCCTAGAAGGAATTGTGGGGCCACAGCAATGACATCTACGGGAACACCGAAGGTATTCGACGCAGCAGTACCGTCAATGCTGCAGGGTAACAACACTAGGGGTGGTGTTGCTAGAGGGAATCCGATCAACTGAGCGTTGGTCGCGTTTAGGCTTCTCGTCGCATCTGATAAGGAAACGTGAATGGGCGCGCGATTAGGGTTCGTTGGGGTGAGGCCGTTCGCATCAACTGGGAACAACTGCAATGAAGGACCGGTGGTGATGTTGACGCCGCTAGGTGCTTGTATCATGGGAATACCATCCGATAGCCAAGCAAAGGGACGGTTACTGATCGTGAATGGCAAGGGCTGGAAGATGAGAAGAGTTGCAGTCTTTGTGTGATACGACCCAGAGGTGGTATGACTGAGCGTATCACTGGTCGATGGCGAAGGGGAGGTCGAAACTGTGTCTGATGCGGTGGTGGACTCAGAGACAGATACCGTGGCGCTGACCGATGACGTGCCGCTGAAATCGACTGAATCGCTGCACGTTGAAGAACTTGTGGCAGTGCCCGACTGACTACTCGAAATCGTTGCTGAGAGGCGATGAGTGGCTTGAGTCATTGAAAGTGACTTCGACATCGATTGTGTGAGGGCCATGGAGCGAGACTGTGCGCTGTGTGTGCTGGAATCAGATGAAGTGCTTCCCCCAGAAGATAGTGTGTGCGTTGAGGTGGGGGAGCCAATAGGAGCTGTGGCACTGTGAGGTGGACGTGTCCAGGTCCACGAAGGGGGGGACAGCGACGATGAAACACTTCGGGTTTCATCACGCGTCAACGAGGCAAGCGTTCGACTAAGTGATGGTGATAGAGTTTGTTTTGTTGGGGATACGTTCAGCGACAAGGTTGTTGTGGCGGACGATGACGACGAAGACGTCTTGCTGTAGGAGTTGCTCAATGTTTCGCAAGAAGATATCACCGATGATTGGGTGAATGAAGGGGACGCATCTCTTGTGGCGGAGTCCAACGAGATTGACAACGACCAACTAGGGGAAACGTGGGAGGTAACACTGTACGAGAGAGTGGGTGCTCCACTGAACGACTGGGAAGACGTCATACTATGTGACACGACGCTCATGGTGACTTCCTTCGATTGGTTGCGGCTAAAAGAGAGCAGCGAGGCGGTTACACTGCGCGAGGACGTCGTCGATGGGGCTTCGTTTGTAAGTGACGTGCTCGATGTCAATTCAGGAGTCCCCCGAGATAATGATGGCGACTGAGTTGCTGAATTGGACTTACTCATGCTGCCCCCTTCATGAGAGAGAGTCGCGGATTCGGAAGAGCTTTTGTCAATCGTGTTTGTGACCGACAACGAAAGAGTGGGCCCCGAGTGCGACGACGACATACTTGTGCTCGGTTTCGATGTTGAAAGTTCTTCCGACATCGACATCGACAACGAAGAGGTTGTTGACACGCTGCTGCTCTTGCTCGTGGACGCATCCTTCGTGGCACTTCCGTATGTTAGCGATGAACTCGCAGTGATACTCCGAGATCCTACGGAAGATTCGGTGGCAGACCTGGAGATGGACTTATCGAGCGAGGAGCTCCACGACGGAGAGCTCTGCGCTGATTGTGTGAGGGACACGGATACCTCAGAGGAGCCTGACGGCTTCGTTTGCGTCAATGACTCTAACGAGGATACCGTTGGACGCGTGTGCGTGTCAGAAAACGAATTGCTGGCTGTCAATGTCTCATCAATCATCGAGACGTCGTTGGTGCTCGACATGGTTGGCGTAGGGGTAAGAGATGACGACGAAGTGGAGGACTTGGCTTCTGCTGACAGTGACAATGTGCGGATGAGCGATGCGTCGTGTGTACCGCTTCGCGTCATGAAACCGATGGACTTGCTGAATGACGAAGTGGTCGAAGATGTTTGCGAGAGGCTGAGTGATCCGGAATGTGTTAATGATGATTCGCTAGATTGTGACGTGGTTTGCGTCAGTGAGAGTGACGGTTGTGTTCGTGAGATGTCTAACGTTCGTGTGGGGACCGTCTTCGATGAACTCTCTGAGCCAGTGCTGCTTAGCGATATGCTGGTCGAAAACGAGCGGCTTGAGTCAGACGATTGCGTTCGCGTCAAGCTCAGCGTTCCTTCCGAGCTTTGGGTTCGGCGGGTGACAGATAAGCTTATGGAGGTGGACCTGCTTGAGGTTGGCTCTTCCGTTACTGTTGGAGCTGAGACAGTCCTCACTTTCGAAGAGGATATGGAGGAAGTACCTTCGCCACTCATTGTTGGTGACTTGCTGAATGATACGCTGGGCGATGTCGATGAGGTGCGTGTCAATGTGTGGGTGTGGTCGCAATGCAGTCCACTTATTCCAGGCTTGCATGCACACGTGCAGGTAGGTCGATTCCCGCTCACAACACGAGCATTGTTGTTGCAGTCGACGCTATTGGTGCACACGTTAGACGTTTGGCAGCTGCTCCCTGTCCACTCCGATGCGCACGTACACGCACACGTGGGACGGTTGCCCCCAACAGCAGTAGCACGGCTGTCGCAATCTACAGAGTTCGTGCACGCGTTGGACGTTTGACAACTTGAACCTGTCCACTGTGGAGAGCACGTGCATGTACACGAAGGTCGATTTCCTGTGACGGCCGTTGAGCGACTGTTGCAGTCAACGCTGTCAGTGCAAACATTCGACGTGGCGCATGTCGAGCCTGTCCACTCTGGCTGGCAAGTGCAGGAGCACAAAGGACGGTTTCCGGTGATAGTAGATGCGTGCCCGTTGCAATTGGGTGTGTTGGTGCACACGTTGGACGTGCTACACGTCGCCCCTGTCCATTCTGGTTGGCAGGTACATGTGCATGAAGG
>CYKH01002103.1:0-18256 GCA_001460835.1 Bodo saltans | reverse complement strand
CGTGATGCGCTCGGCGAATGGATCGTTGCGTGTTGGGTGCATGGATCGTGACGCGCTCGGCGCATGGATCGTTGCGCGTTGGGTGCATGGATCGTGATGCGCTCGGTGCATGGATTGCGCGTTGGGTGCAACCTAGCACTACGCGAGCCGCGTAGGATCGTTGCGCGTTGGGTGCATGGATCGTTGCGCGTTGGGTGCATGGATCGTGACGCACTCGGCGCATGGATCGTTGCGCGTTTGGCGCATGGATCGTTGCGCTCGGCGCATGGTAGCAACGCGCAACCCACGTACCTAGCACTACGCCTCGGCGCATGGATCGTTGCGCGTTGGGTGCATGGATCGTGATGCGCTCGGCGCATGGATCGTTGCGCGTTTGGCGCATGGATCGTTGCGCGTTGGGTGCATGGATCGTGATGCGCTCGGCGCATGGATCGTTGCGCGTTGGGTGCATGGATCGCGTTCGGCGCATGGATCGTGACACGTTTGGCGCATGGATCGTGACGCGTTGGGTGCATGGATCGTGACACACTCGGCGCATGGATCGGCGATACGAGGTGCGTTTTTTTTTTTGATTTTTTTTGAGAAGCGAGAAAATGATTTTTAGTAAAAAATGACCATGAAATTTATACGCTTGCGAAAAGGAGGTTTCAGTTTCTTTTTTTCCGTAGGGAGGCTGATGTTCTTGTTTTGGGCTGATGTTCTTGTTTTGGCACACGTGATTTGTTGCTGCTTGTCAATATTTTGTTGTTTCCTCGTGTTTGTTTTTTTGCCTTTCATGGCTCTTTTTTGGAGTTAGCGATCGCAAGTGTCTCTACTTTTTTGGTGCAGTGGTGGTTTCTTTTTTGTCAACGAGGTTGCCCAAATCTTCGAGCGCCAAAAAGATTTGCTCCAAGAATTCTGATGAATTTGTTGTTGGGCAAGATTTCTTAGAGCTGACGTTGAAGTAGAACATCGTTTCGCCGAAAATGCAGTAAGATACACCGTATCCATCATCTGCGACCGGCCCGAATCCACCGTTCGGTGTGTGGAACGGATCTGTGTCTTTAGGATGAAAGCTGGAAGGAACTTGTTTGGTCAGGACTTGAGATGTTGATAATTTCCACTTGCGTTCGAAGACAGATCGCAGGAAAGGTGATGGGTCTTTTGTTCCGTATGAAACAACAACGAGGCCAAAGAGATGACGGTCAACTCCGTAGCCAGTCATCGCATCGTGGGAATACTTCTGGTGTTGCTCGCACGCCTTGCGAAGCTTCTCGAGCCGATCGCTTCGGCTAAACTTTGGGTCGCTCATAGAGCGCACAAATTCACAGCTCAGATTCGAAACAGTGCGAATTGTTTCTGTTCGTCCACCTTTAAAAAGCCTGGTCATCGAGCTTTCATATGTTTGGTCGAAGTGGCCTTGGCGACGGAAATACGCAAGTTGCATTGCCATTTGTAACCAACCGTCAGGGCTGCACTTGGCTGCCTTACATACTTCTTTGCCGTACTTGTTAAAACGAGCTACGCGGAGGTCAAGATCGGCAATGTCCACAACATACTTGTCGTGAATTGGTTGGAGCCGCGCTTTCAGAGTCTCATCTACAGTAAAGCGGATGCGCTCGGCGGGGAAAATGCGGAATGTTCCCTTCTCCTTGTTTTGACGATCTTCGTCAAAGTGGCGAATGTTCCCATTTGAGTCATACAGTTCCTTGACTTCGTCGGATGTGCTCACCCACTCAAGAATATGTGCAAGCGTGGGTGCATCTCCCCACGAGTGCTCAGCATGTATACCCATCTTCGCGTTCTTCGTCACAACCAAGTTGAAGCTCTTGTCGCTCCAGCGGTTGCTTCCGTTTCCGCATAGGTAGTTAACACCCTCCGTGCTCAAGTTTTCTGGGATGAAATCGTCGAGGCACAACACAAACACGGCGCTCTCGAAAATGTCTAACCCAACGCGGTTGTACTCGTGGTGCAAGAAATGCGTTTCACGAATGTCAGCCCAGTTGGAGCGTTCCGCCGCGGTCAGTGCTGGAATGAGGCTCTCAATTGAGTTTGGAGTGTCGTCGATAGCGTTGATGATGCCGTCAATGGCAAGCTGCATCTGCAGCGGCGTCAGGATCTTATTTGTGACAGGATTATAAACGTTCATTCGGTAAAATTTCCCTTTGTGAATGACAGCCAAATGCTTGCTATCACGGGTGTCGTACTTTTTGAGAATATCTTGCTCGCGACCAGGGATGCGAGTTACGCTGAAAACATAATCGTATTGAGCCATACACAAGGGGACAAATCCACCAAGAATCTGCGGTTCAAACGTACCTGTGTCGAGTTGCTTGCGGAGCTTGAGCAAGTTATAAATTGCAGAAGCAGCGCGAGCAGATTGCACTGTTGTTGGGAAGTATTCCGCGTAAAGGACGCCGTACCAATTGGAATTGATGCATAGACTTGAGCGGCTTTGGAGATAGACGTAGTTCAACCACCAGTCAGAGATGTAGTTATCACTGATCAGCCACTTGAGGCGAAGCTTTCGTTGCAAGCGAGGTCCTTCATTGGTGAGGAAATCATTTGCAAGGCCACGGATGCGTTGAAGTTCTTCAGGGTTACCCTCCAAAAGTGGCTCGATAGTTGTCATGTAGGTGGCAACTGTGGTTTCGATGCTTGGTAGCGGCAGGGTAGGTAACGCAGACGCATACGCATCAAGCATACAGCGAATACGACGGAAGTAAATATTCTTCAAAACAAACCCCCAGCATTTTGTCGTAACAGACTTAGTCGCTCGCTCGTAGATCCATCCATGGTACGAAAGGAGCCGGCGAAGAAGGAAGCGCTGAGCAGCAGTCACGACGAACGATATTGTGCCGGTGCAGTAGGCAGCAAGATAGGCAACACGGTACTGAGTTGGAATCTTTGAAGCCCAAGGCAAGAGACTGTCAATCTTCCACAAAGCGTCAGCCAACCTTCCTGACCGCTGCCAGCTATCTCCTGGGGAGCGGGCCACCCAAAGTGCAACGACAGCACTGAGCGCTGCTACGACACTGATGGGTACTGGCATGTAGGCGACCTGAACTTTGTGCCAGGTACGCCAAAAGGAACGCTTCGCACTACGCCACAGGAAATACGGATGAGGGATGTACAAAACCACACCAGCATCTGTAACACTGAGCTGTGTGATTCGTTTGCTTGTGTCAACTTCGAAGCCCACACGCTGAAGAGCCGGGGTCGGCTCAACGGCCATGCGTGCTTCTGCCATCTTTGAACGGAGATAGTTTTGTTGAGAGGATCTACACTTCGAGTATGTATCAACAAGGAACGTCGGTCAAAAGATCATCAAAAAAGGACATGAAATACAAATACAAATATTACGAGTGAATCGCTGATAAACGAGCCTTACGCTGGATAATTGTGAAGATGCATGCAAGCTTACTTGCGAATTGAGTGCGGCTCGTTTCCATTATTGCCGTGAACACCTAACGTTGCCCATCCTGGCGCTAGCCCAGGAGTCTTCTTGCGATTTGTTTTGAGACCAAAAGTTTCTTTCATCGCACCAACACTCAAAGCTGGGCCTTGTACCTTGTAATAGAACCTCTCAATGGTGGAAGGATTATCTTCGGTTTCGCCAGATGCGTGCATGTCACTGACGTCCATCGACATTCGTTTTCCCAGAACAAGAGACGCCCTGGCGGATTGTTCGAGGTTTGATTCTCGAGGGTAGCTCCATTTATCAAGCGAAGTAGGATGACTTGTGCGAAATGGGTGGGGAACGTCAACATCACCACGTGCGGCGTAGATTTCGTGGTTGCCTTTAGGAAGGTATCCGAGCATAACTTTCATCTGTCGCTGACGTCGAAGCGACAGGCCTTCGTCACGATCAGACCAAGCAGTTCCATTTTCAAGCATGATACCGTATTGATTTCGTTCGGTCAAGCTGGTCTTATTGTAAAATTCGTCGAAGTGGGTCTCTTTTTCCTCTTGCATAATCCGTTGATCGCGTGCAATGTTAACCTCATTTGGCGAGGGGTGATCAACACCGAATTTTGGATGTCGTGAAGTAGATGGATGAAGAAAGCAGAATATTTCATTGTAGTTCGATTGCAGAAGCCCTGCGCGATGAAATGCTCGAAGCGGCAAGCATTGTTTCTTGATCTCATCGAGAATGGTTTGAAAAATCGGAAAGCCTTCGCGAGGTGTTCCAAAGTCAGTCAAGTTAATTCTTATTGGAGTTCGTCGAACTAAGAGCTTGGCGATTCCAATACTTTTGAAGCGAATTCCGTGAGGGTGAATGCCACCTCGAAACGGCACTTCTATACATTGTGGATTGCGCTGCGCTTGAACACCTCCCTTGGAGAGAAGCTTCTGCTGCACCATTCTGCGAAGCATCTGGTCTCGGTTGGCGATGACGCAAACTCCTACCATTCCTTGATCAAACCGTTCCGGTGAAAGAACGTTTGAGATACGAATGAGGTCCAATCCATGCTGACGTGCCAACGCTCTGGCTTCAGCGAGCGGCATGTCATGCTGTTCTTCGGTTGGAATTCTGATAGAGGGAGAACCATCTTCTGGTGAGATTTCCGAAATTCGAACGAATGGCTCTTGAATGGTTTCGTTGCAAGGATACGCACGATGAAAAAGCAACACCTCTTTCCTTACGATGTCAGAGTGGTGGTGCTGCCGGACATTGTCGACTGGACTCTCAGTTAAGAATTCGTATGCAACGGCTTCTCGATGAGCTTTTTCGTACGAGTCGACGCGAGTGCGGTTTTCATAATCGTCCCAAAACTCAACGCCACGATGTTTGACGAGTGTATGATCGTGTGGCCGCGTGACATGTGCGTCGTATGTGACTGCTGCTTTGCGGTGCTCTGGAAGGTTGGTGTGAGAGGGTTTTTCGGCAGGGTTGGGATGCGCTGGTGGAAAATGAGGGTTTTCATTTTCAGGTTGGTCACTCTCACCTTCGTTTTCGGCTGGTTTGCTGTTGATAAAATCTCGTTGCCATACCGTTGCTTCTGGGAGTTTCGCAATCCCTCTTCGGTAAGAGCTTCTAGGATACTGCGCAATAAATTTTGTTTTTCGGACGGCGGCTCGCGTGGTGGCACTATCGCTCGCGTGATCAAGAAATTCGTGCGCCGAACTCTCTCCGTCATCGCTTTCATGAAGGCTCACGGTTTCATAGACATCCGACCGCTGAAACGATGTCATGTGTTTGTTCATTCGAGTTCGATCGGCCTCGCTAAACGTGCGTTCGATCGCATCCAGCTCATCGCTAAAAATCGTGTGACGCGGGTGCTGGATAGCGGTGGTTGTGTCGTCATAAGATTCACGAGGCTTCAGCGACTGTAGAGCATTCTGAGTAGCGCTGCCCACCGCTGCCACTGAGCTTGTGCTTTCAGAGAAAAGACGCAATGGTGCATGCCCGACGTCGCCTCGGCTTTCAGTTGGATCACCAGAGTCCCCAACATCTTTTAAGACCTGAAAGCCGTGTGCTCCCGCATTCGCAACAGGCGACAGCGTGGACAGTGCTTGAGGGTCAAGCTTCTTCTTGACCGTCAACTTCTTTTTTTGCTCTGTCCGTACTGTTGATAGGGGACCTGGGCTCCTGACAGCTATGAGTTTCCTTTTAGCATTGTATTCCAAATCAGGACGATACATTGCACCTCCGATGGGCTGTGTAGATGCACATCGAGCCGACGGAATCCTTGCAGCAACATGAATCCGCCGCATCATCGCAAACACGAGATGGGGGGTCTAGTTTTAGTGCTTCCCTGGCCAATGGTTCAAAGCGAATTGATGAAGCGGAGCAGAGACTGATTGCTGGCAACAAAGAAAAAAAGTTGATGCATATTTATGTAATGTCACTGATCATATTGATTGGTGTGCAACAACGCGCTGTTAAGAGGGAAACAACAGAAAGCCTGCAGCTCGTAGTCGTGGCGGGTCCGCTGTGTGTGCGTCGGAGGATTGGAACTTGTTACTAATTCGGCCTGCCCTGATACTCACCTGAAGTGAGGGCACTCGCTCTCGGACTTTTTCGTGACGAATGGTAGAGCGTCCCATTTTGAGTGCGTGGGGAGATTGGAATTCGTCTCGGGGCAGATTGGGATACGCCACTCGCATCTGTTTCTCGCCGTGGAAGCCCTAAATGATCAACTTGATTCGATGAATTGTAACCATCCGCGATGAACGTTGACGTAGATGAGTCGACAATATCGCCTTCATGCTTACCAGCGGTGCTAACTTCCACGGTGCTGTGGCCACGTGAGGATCGAGTCTCAACATCTGCTCCTCTGTGATACATCACCATCAATGCAGTGTAGAGAAGAGTGGCACCTAACATTGCAACTGCATATCCGATGAAAAGCGGCGTGAGCGTTTCGCTCCTTCCATTGCTGCCGCTTCCGCTGCTGCTGTCGAGGTTAGCGTCCGCAGCAAGCACAATAACGTTCATCGCATTTCCGATGCCAATAAAGAACCACAAACACGATTGAACAAATGACCGAATCGTTGGGGGACTACGGAGGTACACCTCGTGAAGCGCTGCTGGGTACACCAGCACTTCGGCAGCGCAAAGTAACACGTACTGAGGCGCTTGAGTCCACACACTCACAGTACCCTCAGCTGCATCGACAACAATGACTTGAAGGCCAATTGCGTACGCGTAAGCAGCCGTTGCTGCTAAGTACCCAAGCAAGATTTTGATTGTGTTGCGAGGCTCCTTGTCAAAACGTTGCTTGAGAAACGTAAAGAAGTAACTGAACCCTAGCAGGAGGATCACGTCGAAAATTGGGTTCAGCGCAGTCGCTTGCTCGGCGTCGATTTGCTTGCCCGCAAAGAGGTTGAGGTTCAAATGCTTGGCCTGCAAATACCAAAGCTCAAACATCTGGAAGTACAGCCCCCAGAATATTGGGAGGGGGGCATGCAACAATAAGACAGCGGAGCCTTTAGCTGCATCAGCTACATCGTCTTCTCCATAACGAACTTCTAATTCATCTTTTGGTGCACAGAGAAGCCACTTTCTTGCCGTGATCAAGAACGCCCTCCACGCGTGCAACTGATCTGAAGGTCGTCGGAACGACAAAATGGAAGCGTTCATAGTAAAGATGAGCAGTGCAAGAGCAATCGGCACCGTCATGCACACACCAATTGCGACAAACCAATCGATATGATTGTGCAAAATGGGGAAGAAGATTCGAGACAGAAATGCGCCGAACTGAATGACACCGTAATAAATGTTGTAGTACCGCTGCAGCCGCTGAGGATCGTGATGGCATTGATCCCCAACAAGGTTTGGAATTGCAGTTTGGCAAAGTCCAACAGAGAGAGCAAACACGAACAACCCTAATGCCATCAAAACTTGCCCAACTCCAGTTCCAACAATATCAAGTGATGGAAACGACACGATGGCTAACGCAGTTGAGGATAGTAGTGCGCCAGAGAGGCCGATAAATAGCGTCTTGATGTTCCCCCACAACGAGTCACCAAGCACACCGCCAGCGATAGATGACAGAAAACAAACGGCGAAGGCGCCGCTCGAAGCCGACGACGCATCACCTTCCGACAATCCAACAAGGTCTTCGAAGTACTTTACTCCAGAGGCAAGGGCTGCCCACTGGGCGATAGCGACAAAAAATGCCGTGATGAGCATCGCAAGCCGGGCAGCACTGCGCATGTTTGCTCCGTTTAGGGCTGCTTGGTCTTCCGAGTCATCGGAGATCGAGGCTGAAAGAAGGTTGGCACGAGTTGGGTCACCATTCGGAGATGCAACGGGGCTATTGCTGACGTGAGAGGATGAGGCAGACGAGCATTTCAAGCAGCAAAAGTATTGAAACAAGTACCACGGAGGCCGAGGCCTAAGCAGTGCAACTCGTCCGTACGAACTTGGCTCACCGTTGGAGCAGGTGGCCTCTAAATATTCTGCAACGGGGTCCACAAAATGACGATCGCTTTGGGATGTGTTGCTATCACGCTCGTGGGACATTTTTATTAAAGACACCGTGCGTTGTTGTCTAGTTTGGCACACTCAACGCTCGCTGAAACAATCAAAATGATAACTGAGCCACTTCTAACAGTGCAAATCCAGCAAAAAAAGTCCAATCGTATCGCGCGAAGCTTCTTAGTCTTACCAAAAACAAAAAGGGGCACTATTTGCGGCTTTGGTCGCCGGTTTCTTCCAAGGTCTTCTTTTCGGGCTCGGGCTTCTTCTCATTTTGCTTGAGGTGGGTATACCACACAACACCGCTGATCGTGACGACAATACCTGTGACATTTTGAGGTGTGAGAGGCGCGCCGAACACGAGGAAGCCCAAAACCAAAATCACGGTGAGCTTAAAGTGCCCAAGGACGTTGTATGTAATTGGCGATGTCGAACCGATGACTAAGAAAATGGAAAGGTTCACAAGGAAGGCCAAAATGGAGCTCACAAGGATTGCAACGATTGTTTCGTTTGACGGTATCTCTGTGAGGGTCGAGAGGTTATCCAACAGTGGGATGAGCGGAATTAGGATTGCGGCAGAGATAGGAGCTTGCAAGTACAGCAGTTGATAGCTGTTGCACTCCAGTTCTTTTTGTTTGGTTCCCACCCAGATTTGATACATTGCCGTCACCAGGAGCGCACTGGTGGCGACAAGCGTTCCCACCATATTGGCATCGGTATCTGTTACAGTGGCAATCGCAACTCCGACGCAGATGATGGTGAGCGAGGCTTTCACGGGTGTGGTGAATGTGGTATTGTAGAAGAACGTCTGGATGAACGCAATTAGTGGCGTTGTGAGCACCTTCATCAGCTGATAGAATCCCACAGAGTTGTAGACGAGCGAGATATTTGTCAGAGCAACAAATCCACAGAAACTCAAGCAAAGAGGAAGGATCTTCCACAAGTCAACTGATTTCTTCTCGAAGACGCCGAGACGACGGCAAACCTCAAGACCAAGGTACGTGATCACAAAATGAATGAATGTCAATAAGGTTCCGTATTTGAAGTTGTAGACTTGGAATACGAGTTTGTTCGTCACCACGATGCCAATGCTGCTTGCAGCATTGAGAAAAAGGTAGAACGGGACCCTTAACTGCGCTAGCGTCGAGCTGTGTTGGTCGACTTCGGTAGACATAACTAACACCTCTTTTGTTCAAGAGGTTACGCCTATGTTTTTAAATCTAAAATCACTACAAATGTGGTAAAATTGAAGTAAGAGTACTGTTGATCTCATACAAGAGTTTTACGAGAGTTGAATTCAGAAAACAAACAGACAGCATTGCTTCGCAGGATTATGACAACAGGTCAATTTTCGTTGGATGCAAATGATGGCAGCATGTGAGGACAGCCGATTCGTCGTCAGCGTCGAAATCAGCATTTGGTATCAAGTTTCTCTTCCATACCTGCATGGATCGTCGGTCATCTGCAATCTGAAGCCGCCTCTTAGTTTCATCGATCCAGCCACCTCGATTTCCTTTTCCGATGTGAATTGCATCACGATTAGCGATGGCCTTTTCAAACGAGCCACCAATCGTATCGGTGATGTCATCCGCGAGTTCTTTCACCCTTTCCGCGATCTGATCCTCAGTAAATTGAGGATTTCGGCGCTTCACAAATGTGGACAAAAGGCGGACTTCACTAGCACCGTCGTACTGGTGTGTTACCCAAGTGTGACCTTGCACTGAATGAGGAAAGTGGACTCGCTCGCGTAAAAATGCGTTAAAGAAAAACATGGCATCCTCAAACTCTTGGTGGTCGTATTCGCGTTTCTTACAGTATTGTGGGACCACAAGCCGACACTCAGTACTTGTGGGACGCGTCCAGACCGGCAACAGCATCGTGCCATCAGGATGCGTCGAGCTGGAGGGCAGGCCTGAGGACACCGTGACGTTCTTTTTGAGCTCGTGATCGTACTTCGTGATGCTTGTGTAGGGCAAGCGAAATTTAAGCATTGCAAACGTCGGATTTACGATATCAACCCACGCTTCTTGAGCTCGTGTATTTTCAAACACATGGCGCTCAAAAGCACCAGGCACGGAAGCCTCAGATCCACTACGTACATCCGAGACAAACAGCATCTTGACGCGCTCACTGCTAACACGAAATAACAAATCAAGGCCGATTGGAAGAACAACTGGCTCTTCGTACGAAATGGGAATTTCTTCTGTTCGCGCTGCCTCAGCATCGGTTCCATCTGTGATTTTCTTCTCTGCCTGCGTTGCATGCCGCTCTCCTAACGCAGAATCAACGTTCCATTTGTACACGGCTGACAAGGCTGGAGTGCCTGCACGATGCAACCGGCGCGCTGCTAGCTCATACGCTGCGTTGTTATCAAAGAATTCATTGCGAAGACCAAATCGAGTATTTGAGTTGTGCTTCACATCTTGTAAAAGACGATTGTCCCACGCTCCAGGATCCACCAGCTCCCACTCGTGAATGTTGTCGTACAACTTGTTGAGAAATAACAAGTGAGACCCTGGCGCAGACCCAACGTACACTATCCAGTAGCCTTCACCAGCTTCACAAAAATATGTCAGCAGTTGCATTTCGCTAATCAGGAGTTTTCGTTGACCCCAATGCACGGCAGTCTTCACATCGCGGCCACGAGAGCGATACGTTTCTTTTGGAAATGTGGCCTCTTTCATGTCAATGGGAACTTGCGCGCCGTCCCAGCGGTACAGAAGGGATGATGAATGTCTTGCCGAATCAGATGACCCAAAGTAAGACGTTTCATCTCGAGGCCGCTTTGAAGGGACCGTACCTGCCATATTGAAATTTAAAAAGAAATTAGCTTACATCCGCGATTTGTGGGGGAAGAATAGCGGAGGGTTTTTAATGTCGGAAAACGATGCTTTTACAAAGGGCCATTCCGCACACATTTTGACAACATTTGTTATAAGAAATTCTGCAACAAAAACGTAAATAAAGTGCGGCCTGCTTGGTGCTCGATGAAAGAGATCTAGAAACTCGAGCAATGGCACAATGTTTGGGTTGTTGACTACGGATGCTGGCCATGAAACTGCAAAACTTTCTCTGTGTACGCTTTGCGATCCTTCACCCATAAATCAGCTGCTTCGGCATTCAACGGCGACGCAGGATTTGGTTCAGCGAGCAGCGATTGTAACGAGACAAGAACTGATGATGTGCTCATCACTGCACTCCACGCGTTTTGTAGAATATCAAGGCAGATGTCACCAGGAACTCTCAACATCACGTTCGGGTGAAAGCATCCAGTCAGGAATTGAACCTTCGGTGGTTGGAAAGGATACTGCGAGCAAAATTGAATGGAGAGGCGGAATTCGAGGTTTTCGTACGGACTACCCGCCGGGCCAAGAATCACTGCGTTCCACAGCAATAGATTTTCTTCACTTGGAAATGCGGAAATTCCTTCGGCCGGGTTGTTCAGCATTTGAAGTAGCTCCTGCTGGAGCCTCGCAGTTGCCCGTGCGGTGTTGGTGCTGTCATCGGGGGCTGTGGCATCCATTTGGGACGAGTCAATACGGCGTTGGGAGGAAATTTTCGACGAGGAAAAGATGGAGTGTGTGAATATGCGAGGTACGTCGCGGTGATTGTTTCTTTGTTGTTTGTTGCTTTATCGAGAGATGAGGACAACAAACTCATAAAATTCAAAAGAAACTCTGTGCAATAACAAAGCATGAGAAACAAAACAACGTCAGTCTGAAAGAACCGGCATTAATTTCTCACAACTCTCTGGACGCCATTTTCATCGACAATGATCTTGAACGCTGGAGCATCGTCATCATCATCGTCATCATCTTCCTCATTTTGGGCCGCAGTTGGTCGCGGGAGGAGCGGAGCTTCCACACGAGCAGACTTTTGCGGCGGCTCATCCGTTGTTCGAGCCGAAGGTGCTGCTGCAGTTTGTTGAGCTTCCCCAGCGTAATAAGCGCTGCTAACATCCACTGCACTACCATGATACGTGGAGGCCAGCGCAGCCTCTTGTTGCTGCAGCTGTTGCGCGTAGTCTGCAGAAAACTGGTCACGCTGGTATCGTTCATTTTTGTACCCTGCTTGTGCTCTTCCAATGTGCGTGTGAAGCAGGAAGCTGTAGTAGTTGTACGCCTTGTCGCCTTCCTTCATGAACGTAAAGTTGTGATTGTGAAGGGTTCGTTCCATCACTTTGTATTGGAGCTGACTTGGCTCACGACTGTATCCAACATACTGGGCAACCAGCTGAATAATTTGATCTTGTTTCACGCTCAGGTCCTCAGGGCGGTAGTTATACTGCGCTGCATAATCCATTGTGTGTGGGGTTTTCACTCTTGCACTTATTTGCATTAATTAAGAAAGAAATCGACAAACCAGTACCCAGTTTGTTGAAAGTGATAGGTGCATTCCCACGGAACGAGAATCAAAACAGATCAAAAGAAAAAAAAAAAACACGAGACAACACACAACTAACAACTGGATAATGTGATCAAAAAAAAAATCTGAATGCAAAGCTGGCATCGTTGCTCGTCGCATTCTTGCACAGCTGCAAGATCTTCAACCCTCCTAGGTGTCCCTCTCCATGCCAGTCTGCACAACACGCTGATAACATGGGTAGCACATACGCCAATCCCAATTTTCATTTTTGATCACCTGCAAATTTGATCTCACTGGATAGCCACATCGAAAGCAAACAAACGTTTCAGCTTTGCCAGATATTTGTTGAACTTGAAAATCACCACGCTTTTTCCACTCATACAAGACCTTGTCTTGTCTGTTAGCGAACGAGTAGTCTTTTGACGGGCGTCTTGCAACATCGCCACCTAAATGTGAGAAGTATGTGTGCTCCGGTTGTTGCGAAGGGTCAGCAAATTTTTTCCCAGAAATTCGACGATGCATCTGGTGGTGGTGCTTGTTTTGAATTGTAAAGAATTTTCTTTTGTAGTACTGCGGGCCAGTTGAGTGCCGCTGCCGAACGCTCCTCGCAGCGAGCTTTGTTGTCAAGAATGAGCCAACTCCTCCCTTAATAGGCATTCTAACTTTGCAAACAGAACCAGAATAAGAAAAAATAAATAAAAATAAATCGTACGACTTGTGTATCACACTGCGGAGAGACATCATTTTTCAATCAAGAAATGACAATGTGATGTTGAAAAACGCACTCTTTTTGCAAGCTAATGCGCAAAGAACAGCACTTTGACTTCAAATGGTGGTCTAGATGATCTATGTGAGTGAATCTAAAACTTCATAGGAATTGACCGTTTCGGTGTCTTGGAATGGCTGCGCGGTTGGTTGACCGATGCTGCTTTCAACCCACCACCCGCAGGCTGACCGTCTGGCAATGATGCCGCAGATTTGGAAGGAATCCCGCTTAGCTGATTTGTCATATTATTGCTCATTGGTAGTGAGGAGTGCGAGAGGGAAGAGGTAGCATGAGCAGCTGCAGCACTGGCCACGTACTTCATGGATGAAGTTTTGGACACAAGGCCGTTTCGTACCAGTCGAACTCGTGCAGCAAATTGAAGCGTTGAGATGGTTTCTTGCAGGTTGGTGAGCTGAACTACAGTTGTGCAATTGTTGTTGCCAACATGCTCATCATTGTGCAGTTCTCTAGTTGATTCGGCGAATGTGTTTCGCACCGATGTTGGGGCAATGCAAGCAAGCAGCATTGTTTTACTGTGCCCACCAATACAATCCTGCAGCAGCAACGTGAGCTTGCTATTACGATATGGGACATGGTGTTGTTGTTGCTGGACATGGTGGTGTTCCTGGCTGGACAGCGACGCTATGACATCACCGAGGGCGGAAAGACTCTTGTTGATGTACTGCGCCTCTTTTAGCCGATCACCAACAGATTGAGTGTGAGCAACACGTTCACTGCCAGCCAAATCTACGAAGGTCATTTTTGACTCTTGAATAGGACCATCAGGGCGGTTGGAGTTCCGCATCGCAATGTGCATCGAGAAGACAAGGTGCGAGCGACTAGAGTGCATGTTCAGTTTCGTTTCGTGAATTCTCCGCGTGGACCCCCCAACTGCCAGAAGGTGCAGCGCTTCCTCCACCGTGCGGACTTGATGCATTGAAGCGGCAAGTGAGTGAAGGGGTCGAACTTCGAGTTTTTCGTTGGATTCCTGCGCCAACATGTCAAACAGCTGTTCATTGTACAATTCTACCAGCGAGCACATGATGCAAGACTCTGAGTCAATTCGTTCGTGGACGAGGCGGAACAAATCTGCAACCGCACGAGGGATGATACCCTCTTTTTGTGAAGTGAAAGGAAGTTTGCCCTCAGCGTCGTGTTGGTGGTGGTGGGCTGGACTGTTCCCAAGCATCGTAAACGTTTTCCCACTGCCGGTTTGGCCGTAGGCGAACACACACACGTTGTGTCCGTCCACTGCACTTTGAACGAGCGGAGCAACTTCAGCGAAAACATCGTGCTGGGTTGCATGTCCTCCCAACACTTTGTAGAACTCAAATGCTTTCGTCCCGTTCGTGACTGACTGCACCGTGAGAAGTCCTTTGGCGGTGTCTGCGATCAGGACAGCGTCGTTCGGCGGGTGGGACATAATCGTAGGGTCATCGTGGGAATGCCCCCCACCCCTCGTCCCAAGCGGCGGGGAGGGGCGAATGCGAATGACAACACGAATGTTTCCCTTGACGTCCTCCACAAATGACTGCAATGCCCTTCGTTTTGCTTGCTCCGCCTGAAGCATGGTCATGAGCTCTTTCTGAGACTCTGTTGCTCTAGCACATTTTGCCTCCAGTTCTTTCTTTTTGGCAAAGTTGCGTACAATCACATCAAAGTCGGCCTGAGACTTGACAAACTTAAAGCCCAATTGTTGCCGCAGCTCCTGAACTGCAGCATCGTGCAACGTGTTTGCTCGATTCGTTTCCGATTCTAGCAACGCCGAGGACGCACTTAAATCATCGTGCAAGGAGAAAATTTCTTGCTGAGCTGCTGCGTTTGCAGATGTGAGGGACTGAACGCGTTGTGTCAAAGATTCAATTTGACGGTAAAGCGTGTCGAATTCCTCCCCTTCGTCACGACATTTTCCTTCTTTTTGATTGCTCACCAGACGCTTGAACTCGTGACTGCTTGCAGCAGGCAAAGGGGCCTCAGCCTGCATTGGGGGGAGTACATTCTTTGGTTGCCCTTGCAGGTGGTGTGCTGCCACAGGAGGGGTACCATGAAGGGACTCCTGTGAGGTTCCAACTAGCTGCGGAGACTCCAACGTTGGAAGATCAACGTCTGGTGTCATTTCGTATCGCAAACTTTCTGACCGACGCGAAGGAGGTGGCGTGAAGTTGTGCTGGTGATGCGGTTGCGACAATGAATTATTCTGGGATGCACTGTGGACGTTTTGCGATGCAGACCGCGAGGGTACCAAAGTCGACGTCAGCACAGTAGAGTCCCCCACCCAGCCCTTTCCCACGACGTACGTTGACGGCGTGTCGTCAGTGTCAGTGTCAGTGTAGCTACGAGTCGCTGGAAATAGTGGCTGCTGAATTTGGGGTGGAGGCGAGGGGCTATCACTCGAGCGCCTGAATTCATGGAGAAGCTGCGCTTGGAGCTTCCGCTGACGTTCTGACAAGCCACTCATCCACTCGCCATCTTCATCAGCTGCATAGTCAGGTTCACACGACGATGTTCGCACGGCAGCAAGTTTTGGTGAAGCAGATTCTCGTGCCCGGTTGGTGGCTGCAGCGTTAAGCTTTTTTTGCTGCAGCAGCAGGACAGTACCGCTCCGCAATCCCATCGACGCGCCAGTCGCATCTTCATCAAGCGACCGCGACGACGATGCATCACAGTATAGGTCAAATTCGTGTGCAAGGTAAGGAAATCCAGCAGATTGAGCGAGGTGACGCCGGATTGTCCGGCACCGAACGCGCGGCATGTCTTCCGGTCTCAACGTCACCACGTAGCGCTTGCTGGCCACGACGTCTTCTACGAAGAACTGACACGCACTGAATGGCTGCTGAGCGTCAAACATCGCGTCTCAATCGCTTCGTCGTGTTTACCTTGGAACCTCAACTAACCAAGGACAATAAATAAACAAAAGTACGTGAGAATCGTGAAACATTATTGCCACAAGACAGAAGGTAACATGGAAGCTGTGTTGCAGATCTATCAAAGCAGATTGGGACGCATTTATGCTGTGAGCAGGCATTTTTCTATGAAAGTTTCCCGCCTCTCTATTGGTGTATGTAAGAGAATGAAATCAGAGGGTTCATGGCACTACGCACACTATTGGCCTTCCCATGAAAGCATGCTGCGACGGACCTCCCACAGCTCCTCTTTCCGCCCTCGTTGGGACAAAAAGTCATCCTTTTTCCATACCTGCCGCATTTGCGCACCGCGCGTCACAGGATCTGAATGGCGTGCTACTGGCCGCGCTTGGGCACCTGCAGGAGTTAGCACTCGAGGACGGTAGTTACGATCACCAGTGAAGGCGTAAATCACGTTTGATCGCATTGAAGCAGCGGTGGAGGGTCGCGGTGTTGGAGATGGTTTACTGGTGCTCTGCACATTGGATGTTGTGCGAGGTGAAAATTGATTTTGATCAGGAAGCTTCCCCAAAGATTTGCGCTCGAAGGAGTGCTGTGCTTCGCTTTGCATCAAATTCAAATAGGGAGCGAAGTGCTGAAGGTGCTGAGGATCCTCAGACCTGCGATGGTATGGATTGCGTCGTGCTGCAACGCTTGAAGGCCGCGACGAGGTGGAGGAGGGGATGGTGATCGCTGCTTGGTTGTGTGGGCGTTGATCAGTGTGTACTGCGTTTCGATTATCTGGCGCCTTTCGCACTTGACGCTGATTTTGGTTGTTGCTGGTTGGGGTGCGGCCCACGGCATGAGCAGGAGTCGAAGTGGTCCGGCCTGCAGCAGAGATTGCTTCGTCGCCAGGTGATGGGTTTCCTCGATACTGCCGATGAGATGGGAAATCTGCACCAAGATCGCTCTCATCCATCTTCTCCGCTGCCAGGAAGTGTGGCATGCGCTGGGGAGGTGGCATGCGTTGGTGCTGAGATCGAATCCACTCGTCGTGCTGGCTGCCGCCAGCATCGCCTTCACTTGTGTCGGTTTGTAAGCCAGACACATCTACGGGATTATTGGCTGTTGTTCCGTCGCCAGCACTACGTCGCCAATAATTGTCGTTTTGCTGGTTGCTCTCGACGATATCGTCAATATTGTCACCTTCTTGATCATCGAGCAACGCTCGCTGCTGCCGGAACACTTTCCTTGTTTCTATTATGGTCTGCTCGATCGCCTCACGTGAGGGATTTTTGTACCCAAGATCATTCAACAAGCGCCGAACCTCTTCTTCATCAACGTACTCAGCCATTTCATCGTCGAACATTGGGTCACTCATGGTGGAGGGTTATTTTGATTTTGCTGAACTCTGCCTTCATTTGGAGCGTGAGGAAACACCAATAGCGATGATTTATTTTTGAGAAGTAGATAATACCGTTGAACACAATCAATAAAAAGATACAAAAAGTTGCTTCCAATGCATCACTTGCACCGCGCCTTCTCTTCCGCGAAAGGGACGAGAAGCAGCGGTCGTACATTCGCGCATGCAATATTCAGCAAAACGATATGAAGGGGAACACTGAGGCGCGTGAAACCGGTACTTGAACAAACGTGAACTTTTTTGTGGGCGTGACAATGAGGGAAAACAATCACGAAATGACAAAGCGACCCATGAACAGTTGCTCTTGGCCTTTTGTCACCGTGTTCACGGAAGAACGAAGCGTCCGTGATTTCTTTTCCCGAATCAATTCTCTTCAGAAAACACAGATTCCCCGCACAGAATTCAAAGAAAAAAAAGGTGCGGCCCAGTGGAGGGGATGATGTGGGCGAGATGACTTGTGGGGAGCATCGCCAGGCCGAGGCGCTGTTGCAGGACCACGACGAAAAACAACAGCCCCTCTAGCGCGTGGACAACGTCTGTGCAAGCTCAACGCCAAAAATAAAAGAAGAAAAAAGTCCGGTCACGACGTTTGTTGCTCTCAAACAATATGCAATTCCGAAACCTAAGTTTGGAGCAAATTTGTTTGATGCTTTGATGCTTATCATTAAAGGCTGGTGGCACTTGAATTCTGTAACTGGGACCCTGTTGAAGCTTTCGTTCGAGAAAAAAACTATCTCAAGTCACTATTTCTTGTTGTTGATATTTTTGATTTTTTTTTTCGTTGTTTTTGCTCAGCGTGGCGTAGCCAACGCGTCGACTGGAAACTTATTCGCCAAGGTAGGCGGCGAAGTCCATGGGGAGCTCCTCGATCTGGGTGTGGTAGTGCTCCTCGATCTCCTTCAGCAGCTCGACGTCGCGGCTGGACACGAAATTGATGGCAATACCCTTGCGAC
>CYKH01002099.1:968-16024 GCA_001460835.1 Bodo saltans | reverse complement strand
AACCTCGTCGCCAAGCTTCACCTCTTTGCACGCGACATGTCTTCCCTCCTCCTCGTCCCACGCCTTGTAGACAATGCCGAAACCACCCTTACCAAGGACCTGATTAAGCATGACGCGGAATCGGTCCTGCACTCTGGGGGCGGCTCTGTCGGGTGCCACGACTCCGTTGGCATCATCATGCAGGGGCATCAACGGAGCAAGATCCACACAACTCCTCTTGTTCTCGCCTCTACTGTTACCGCCGCTATCATCGCTGCTACTGTGCAACACTCGTTCGAAACCAACCTCGTCGCCAAGCTTCACCTCTTTGCACGCGACATGTCTTCCCTCCTCCTCGTCCCACGCCTTGTAGACAATGCCGAAACCACCCTTACCAAGGACCTGATTAAGCATGACGCGGAATCGGTCCTGCACTCTGGGGGCGGCTCTGTCGGGTGCCACGACTCCGTTGGCATCATCATGCAGGGGCATCAACGGAGCAAGATCCACACAACTCCTCTTGTTCTCGCCTCTACTGTTACCGCCGCTATCATCGCTGCTACTGTGCAACACTCGTTCAAAGCCGCAACGCTCTACGCTGGCAATTTGTTCCGCCATGAAACTTTGAGCCGTCGCAAAACTTTCGACGTCGTCTCTTTCCTCTTCAATGATTGCGACAAGGGCGGGAAGCGGGTCTTTAGGAAGATCAGTAAACTTTGTCACGGTTCCTTCGCGCTCGTGCTGAGGAAGTTGTACGTCGGATGGCGGTGGTGGTGGACGGACTTCTTCGCTCAAATGTGTGTGCCCATCACTACCCTCCCCTAACGACGACGTCAACGCAGTGGCGGTGCTAGTCTTGACCGACGAAGAAGCACCACCAGCACTAACAGTATCCACTGCAATCGTGGTGGAGAGCAACACAGACTCCAGTGAATCTATTTTGATGGCATCAATAGCTTCGAGGAGCGCAAGTTTCTTGGCGCCCTTCTCTTTCATATGCGCGGGAAACTCACGGAACCGATCAGGAATGGTGCTTTTATCCACTCCGGCACTGTCAGGTAGTGCCCGCAGGGAGTCGTAAAAATCGTTCAAGTGTAGCGTCAGGCGTCCGTATTGTTTCACACAATGCATATTCTTTCGAATCTCCGTCACAGGGGTGACGCTTGTGGTGTTCCACGTTGCGAACTTTAATTGCACGGAACGGCATGTCACATAGTACAACCGCTTCGAGTCGGCAATGTATCGTCGCATAATCTCCGCAAACACTGCGCAATCGCATGGCACCGCCACGTTGGCTGCGATCAGAAACTTTGCCAGCACCATGCAGCTCAGTGTCGTGTCCCGCATCGATGGGGTCCAAAACTCGTCAATGTTGTTGACGATCCGTAGGCTCACATCGGGACTATCTGGATCAAGGAAATTGTCAACTGAGCGATGCCTCAACTGAAATTGCAGCAACGCGTGGACGTAGGCGATAAAATATCGAGTTGCGTGTTCGTACACATTTGGGTCACCGCACACTCCTGAGTAACTTTTCTGTTTTTGTGCTGCTGCCGCTGCAGATGTCGAACTGGAGCTGCTCGCGACAGTGGCGCCACCGCTCTTGGTACGAAAGTCATTCACAGCAGCAAACAGTGAGTCAGGGTCAAAAAAACTTTCAGCAACAGGTGCGAGTGCACTTGCAAAATCCCGCGAGCCGTACACTAGCAAGTCGTGTGTGAGCATCATGATCTTTGCCACAACATGATCTCGCTGCACCTTCTGCAGCCGCTGTTGCAGTTGGGACACCAGCCACGCATTCTGCTCACGAACCGATGGGGCGAGGGTTGCGTGCGTGTTCTGTCGCTGGCTGATGTCAATCACCTCCTGGATGCTGCTTGGTAGCGGCGCTTTACGTGACGCGTTGACGCAGCGGTCAAGTGCCACAACTGCGTTCGACATTAACGGGGTCGTCGTCGATGATGATGAGGAAGAGAAGAATGAGGCAGTGGAGAAGATGCTTGTATTGATGGACTCGACTAGCGTTCGTCGAGTCGCATGAAAAGACGACGAGCGAGGATGTGGAGGGGGCGGATGCTGCACCGCTTCTGGTTGAGGCGCCGCTGTCATGCTGTCGCGATGTTGTTGCTGCCTGTGCAGCTGCTTGTCGAATTGTGGAGGAGCTCCGTTTTCGTGAGCAACATGGAATTTTCGTTCGTCATCAACTGCTGTCAATGCGCCGCTGCTGATCACTCTTTCAAGCGGCGGGAGTAACTGTTGTTCTGAATCCATCTTCGTGTTCACTGCACAGTGGGATTCAAAAAAATATCAAGGAAAACCTCTCTTCTGCTCGATTTTTTAGAAAAGTTGAGGAATGAACAGCAATTGTTTGGCATGATAAACCGCATGAGTCAGCTGTGGGTGTGGTATTAATGTTAAGGCTGATCTGTTTGCATGTTGAGCACATTCGTTGCTATGTGAGTGAGAGTGGATGGTTGTGTGAAAAGCGGAGAGGTTTTCTCGTGTAGAAACCTCCGCGCAAACAAGAGCAATAAACCCAGAAAAAAAAAAGATGGCGTTGGGTCTATCTCTGCGGCGAAGAGAAAAACCCGCACCTCGCTTGTGTCACGCCCACAACGAGCATCGCTATGGCTTTCCGGAAGGTTTAATCGACTGCGTTTCATCACGACAGAAAATGGGGAGAAGGGAAGATGTCATGGAAGGAAAAAAAAAACACACAAAGTTTGAGTTCGGACAACGGAACCACAAGTGTTTGATGTCGCACAAGGAGTGTAATGGGAACGAGCTCACTTCTCTTTACAATCTCTTTACAATGCAAAACAGATGCGCAAAAAAAAAAAGCAACAAAACAACAAAACAGCGAACAAAATATCTTTAGAAATCAGAAGGGGGTGTTGTGAGGTAAAGGGGCAAATTGCAGCGAGCGATTCGTAAATTCTGCTAAACACCCAAAACTAAATCTTAAACTCCACTCGTAAAAAATGGGTGCCTAAGGAGCTCAGCAACGCTAGGCCGCTGATATCGGTCAATCGTCAGTGCTGCGGTAATAAATCCACGAAGGTCGTCTGACATGTGCTCTGATACACCCTTGGGAAGGCTACTGAGGCTTCCAAGTTTGAAGATCAACCCAATGTTGTCCCTTACCTCGTTCGCCCATGGTGCCTTCCCGGTGATCATGTGCAGCGCAGTGCAGCCCATCGCCCACACATCACTCGCAGCGCTGTACGTCCCACGCACGCACTCAGGGGCCAGGTACGGCACGGTGCCGACTACGGTGCCCGTTTGAACAGTTTCTCCAGCTGCCTCAGCACTTCGACTTGTGCCAAAATCCGTCAACTTAACAGAGCCGTCAGAGCCCAGCAACATATTTCCAGGCTTCACGTCACGATGCACGATGCCGCGGGAGTGCAGGTACGCAAGGCCTTGCAGCGCCTCACGGATGTAACGACGCACAATCGGTTCACGGAGACCCTTCTTTGTCTCCTGCAGCACCGACTGCACAGACCCAGACGGCACCCACTCCATGAAGATGCGTCCATGACCTTTGTGCACCATAAAATCCAACACCTTGACAATATTAGGGTGCTCAAGAGTGGTAAGGACGCGGTACTCCTTCAGCAGTTCGTGAATGCCTGTCCTGTTCTGTTCCGCTAACTTGACCTCCTTGCAGGCTACATGCTTGCCCTCCTCCTCGTCCCATGCTTTGTACACCACACCGAACCCACCTCTTCCGAGCACTTCGCTCAGAACCTGAAATCTGTTGCTGCTCTCCACGTTTGCATGTGTTGATTCTGTCGCAGGACTGTGGTGATGGCTTCGATCGTTTTTGCTCATGGAATTGGAAGGGTGTCTTTGAGAAGTCTCGCGTTGAAACGTGGCAGATGTCTCCAGCAAAACCGATGATGCCTCCCTAGCCGCAGCAGAAGGATTACGCTGGAGCGCCGCAAGCGGGGCCGATGGTGAGACGGAAGAAGAAGGCTCTGTGTTAGCGGCAGTTGCTTGTGGAGGAGGTGAAGGAGGAACTGATGATGGTGATGCAACGAAGACAAGTGATGACGATAATGATGACGTTAGCACAAACTCAAGCGTATCAATATTCATGTTCTCTAATTCTTCGTAGCGCTGCAGTCGTGCTCTCATCATTGCATGGATCTCAGGTGAAAACGTTGTGAGCCGTGGAGGTACCAAAGTAAGAATGGAAGTGGTTGCATCCTCCCACCGTCGCTGCCGCCGCCTCTCTTCTTCATCTGTCAACGAATCTGATCCGCTGCTGGTTTGAAAAGAAGCAGCCGATGTTGTTGATGATGATGTTCCTTGCTGCTGCTGCTGCTGTTGAGGTGAATCCACGACTTCTGCCGGTAGCGATCGTACAGCATCATAAAAATCGTTGAGCTTTTCTGTCAAGATCACAAACTGCGACATGCCTTGCATGTTCCGTCGAATTTCTGATACTGGTGTCTTACTCGCCTCCGTGGTGGTGTGGAACATGCACTGGATGGAGCCCATGGCGATGCGGTACAGTTGCTTGGAATCCAACAGATATCGGCGAATAATCTCCGAAAAGACAAAATTGTAGCGCGGCATAATCACAGACGTGTTCGCAGCCATGACAAATTTCGTCAATGTCATGCAGCTGGTGACGGTGTCGCGCATGTGCGGCGTCCAGAACTGCAACCCATCATTCCGCTCTTGGAGGAAACGTTCCGTTGCATCGGTATCCAGTAGGTTCAGTTCACTCCTGTGGCGTAGTTGAAACTGGAGGACGGTGTGTACAAAGGAAATAAAGAAACGGGTGGTGTGCTCGTAAATATCAATCGTCTCTGCGAGTGGGTTGTGGCCATCTTCTGCATGATGGGGCACATGGGCAATCAGCGAGTCCGGGTCAAAGTAGCTCTCCGCCACAGGGGCAAGGGCGTGAGCAAACTCCGGTGCACCAAACGCCAGAAGATCGTGCGTCACCATCATCACCTTCGCTATCACGTGTTCCTCCGGTGCAGTCTGAAGGCGTTTTTGCAGCTGTGCCACAAGCCACGTGTTCTGGCCCTTTACGGAGTCCGCTACGGTTGTTTGTTCGTGTTGACGCCTGCTCACGTCTACTAATGTCTGAATGTGGTTATGCGACGGTGGCTTGGGCGTGGAGCTCACACACATTGCGGAGGATCCACTAAAGAAACTATTGTTGAGCGACTCCATCGCGCGCCGTGCTTGACACGCTGGGCCACAGACTTCAAACGATGCAAGCCGCTCCAAACCATTGGGGACAGGACGAGTTGTTGTCGTCAACGGGCTCCCTGACGATGCTGCACGAGGAGTGCCATCAGAGTTGTGCGCAAAGCTGCTGTTGTTGCTGCTGGTTGTTGTTGTCGCGTTGCTTGCAGCGGATGTTCCTCCTATACCAGGACCAGTTGTGTTCACAGCGGTGGACGTGGTGCTCGTACCACTTGCACCACTGTCTGCTCCTCCTCCTCCTGTGGCACTAGAGTGAGGAGGGGTGGGCAGAGTGCTGGTGGTGATGTCCTCCCTACGATCGGATCCATGATTAGCAGACGACGACACATTGGACAAGAGTAAGTTGCTTTTCTCGTCAACGAGGAGCTGTTGTTGTTGTGATGTCTGCTCGTCAGTGGAACGCATTATTTGATTGTGATGTGTTGTTCGTTTGGCGGTATTTGCCGAAAAGCTGTTGGTTGTTTGTTTGCAAACAAAAAAAAAAGATGACATACAAAGTACAGAGTCTGGGCATACAGAAAACATAAAAGTGAAGTCCCCTGATGACCTTCCTCTACCCCAACTGCTTACAAAATGCCTTCTGGTTTCATCTTTTCTAGCGGCACACAAGTAAGTGATCCTGCCCAACCCGTTAATGTTCGTCTCGTAGCACATGGCGCATTTTTTTTTTGTTTTGTTTCTCGCTAACTCAAAACGTTAATTCGGTCAAAAAATATTGTTTTGACCCAGCTGAACCAGCTTTGCTCCCATGCCCCAGTTCTGTGATGTCGCTGCCCTCACTAAGTTGGATGGTTATCGTGATCACCTTGGGGATATGAAAAACAACGTCGGCACTCGGCAGCCACGACGGACTACACTCAATCCACGCACAAGAAGTGCATGTACCGACTCGTTGACCTCTGGCCTTCCTTGACACCTTGCACACACAAGTATCGTCGACGCTTAATAGCCCCCGTCTTGCAACTTTAATCGACGTGCGCGCGTGCGCTGCGACTGGGGCCTTTGACGGTACACTGCTCAGCTCGGCGCCTCGAAAGTGCGGCACATCCCCGCAGATCCGTAGTGTCAGGGACTGGAAGTCGATCGTCGTGTTGTCATCGAGGATCTTCTGCGCCGCTTTCCCAACAATAGCTGAGGGGCCAGCAATGAAGTCCACCAGCTCACGCACAGGGCGTCCGTAGAACACCTGGACAGCGAGGTACAGAAACTTTGCGATGTTCCGCTCAGGGCCGTCGCCGATGTTGGAGAAGTTCTCCTCAAAGACTCCCGTCATCAGGGTGGACAACATCACCATCATCGCAGGTGAGATGCTGTAGCGCCCAAGGTCCTCCGGGTAGTACGCAATGTGTGTTCTTTGCAACTCTACATCGACAATGTCCTTCAGCTCTATCGTTGTTGTGCCCATTACCTCAGAATCGCTGCTCCTGATCGACATCGACGTCGTGTACGGCTTTCCGTCATCGCCAAGCACCGGCCCTTCGGAACGTCCCTCCAGAACTTCGCGTTGTCAACTAGGATCCCTCCAAAGGAGGCCAGCCTAGCGTCGTGGCCATCCGCTTTTGCGTACCCGTCGAACAGGACGTAGCGCAGCGCTTCCACGAGCTGAGCTGACACTTCGTGTGGGGTGTCACGGCCCCACTCGCAGGTAAGTTTGAAACCGTGAGCTCGCTGCAGAAACGTGGCGTCGGACGTTTATTCCTTTCGTCGCCACACCGATCTCATCGGTCAAGGTCCGCTGACCAATATTTTGCACTTCCTTCACAAGCAATGCGGCCATGCGTGGGTTTGACAATGCCGCCGCGCATGCGGAGTCCGACTCCACAGCTGCAAAAAACGCCTCGTTCGTCAGCAGGGTCAAAATTGAGTCAGGGGCACTCACCAAGGTGCTCACGAAGGAAAGCTCCATTTTGGTTGCAAGTGACGTCAATTGCTCTCGAAACAAACGCGAAAGTGTTGCACTCCGTTTTCGCAGCATTGCTTCTCGTTGTTGGCGGTCACCCCAATGTATCTCAAGCATCTCGACGTCGCATAGAAGTTCACCCAAGTTCAAATCCTTTCCGGTGCAGTGAACGTGCAACGCCTCTTTGATTAAGTGCCGTCGAATCTTCCAATACACGATGGCTTTGCGCATAGATTCGTTGTGGCTGAGCGTTTCAAGTTGATACAAGTTTCTATTGATGCCACTGCCATTGCAGGCCGCCACGATTCCGGACCCGGCCACAGCGACGCGAATCTCAACCGACGGTCCCCAACCCAGCATCTCTCGGAGTTTCGTTGTATCCAGCGAACACGCGCGTACTAAAGCAGCGCTGTCATCGATGTCGTCAAAGCACAGCCAAACGGTGAATTTGTCACCATTGGTATGCCGCTTCAGGACGTCGTTCATGCAAGGACAAGAGCAGTAGAATACGTATTTCACGAACTTGACAACATCGCTCTCGCCAGAAAATCCTCTCATGTAAACGACCAAATCCGACTTGTCACGATGCCCACTGATCATCTCCATCGTCTTGCCGGATCCCGACTCCCCGCCGATGAGCACAGCGACGTTGGCGTCGGCGGCCCACGTTTGTGGCAACTTGAGATCAAGCACGTTCGAGAAGAATTGTCCTTGACCACGACGGTAGTCAACGACGCGACCTGTAAGCGTGCTCCAATCATCGTCTGCTATTGCGACGTATCGTTTTCGCCCATCGACCTTCTTAAGAATACGATTCGCCACGAAGTACGTAGGACTTAATACTTGATGCGGCGCATCAACAGCGGCCACGACCTGTATCTGATGGAACTTCAGCGTTTCCCTAAGAAATGTCTCGAGTAGCCATCGCTCATGGGAGGAGTCATTTCGCATCACGATGCCTACGCCGTTTTCAACGCAGTACACTTCGAAAATTTTATGGGGCGGTGGTTGCTCTCGTATTTTCCTTGGGAAGCCTTGGGCCTCACTTCAACTTCGTTCTCGTGTAATCGCAGCACCTCGCTTGGCGTAACTTTATCTCGTGCTCTCACCTGCGTTCTTATTTATTTGGACGGACTATTTTCATTTCATTTTGGTGTTCCTCGTCATTCATTGATTTTCCTGTTTCGGAAGACACCACTGGCCACGGGCTTTGTTTCTGCCACCATTACTGCGAAGTCCATTGTGTGGGGGTTCGGCTCTCTCTCTCCAACTTTGGCATGCATCATCGTCATCATACTTGCCCTCGCGCGACGCAGCCTCGTGACACTCTTCGTTGTGTCTTGAATCGTTGAGTCACCAACCGTCGCAGATACGTCTCTTGCAGCCGTCTCTGGCATGGCAATGACACGTTCGCCAATAATCTGTAACTTGTCATCACAATCATCACTACAAGCATCATCGTTCCAGCACGACCGTGATGCGTGCAAGATGGAAATGACTGGGGCACAAAACTTGCGCAACTCTTGGTCACCAGTGTCAATCACTTCTCCATGTTTTAACGCATTGCCAACGAGTTTCGCGGTGCATTGGAAGGGAACGGTAATCACGCCGGGGGAATGTGCAGCGCAACGTCGGCGCGCTCGGTAGCGATGTGGGGCTGATCTCGATCCATATCTTGCAGCCGTCTCTAGCATGGCAATGACACGTTCGCCAATAATCTGTAACTTGTCATCATAGTGTCCTGAGTCACATCTTGCGTCGTTGGGGCCTTTGGCGCAGCACTGCACTCCTCAGCGCCTCGACAGCACAACCTGTCCTCGCACATCCGCAGCGAGCGGAAGTCGATCATCATGCTGTTATCAAGGATCTTCTGCGCCGCCTCTCCAACAGTTGACGAGGAACCAACAATGAATCTCTACCAGTTCACGGGAAGGGCGGCCGCGGAAGGCCTGGACTGCAATGTCAGAAACTTTGCTAAATTCCACTCAAATTTTGTCCACTTCCTTCACGAGCAATGCGGCCATGCGTGGGTTTGACAATGCTACGGCACACGCAGCGTCCGACTCCACAGCTGCAAACAACGACTCTTGAATCAAAGGGTTGCTTGTCGAATCAAAATAAAAAGCGATACCATTCTGTTCAAGTTCTTTATAGAGCGCTCGTTGGCAGCGTGCGCCTTGAAAAAACCGGAGAGAGTTTTGCTGCGCCGCCACAGCAACTCGCCTCTCAGGCGGTGATCATGCCAGTTGTCCCCAAGGGCCGTGATGTCACAGAGAAGTTCATTGAAACATGAGTGTACATTCGGCATACTGCAACCGGGCCGCAACCCAGCTTTCACTTTGTGCTCCCGCATCTTCCAAGACACGTTGGCTCCGTTCGAAGCCTCCCCAACCAGTGAGCATTACGAGTTGGGAACATTTGTTCTTCTCGGATCTTCCGGCGTCAAGGACCGAACGGCAATCAACAAATCATTGCCAGCGGCGCCAAAGAACGTCACACAACCATGTTTGCTGCACATGCTCAACATCTCGCAGGTTTGGTAAACCGCGACAATTGTCGATGACGTGGCTCACAAGATCTGTAGCTGTACGTTTGGCAATGTCTAGCTTACCCAGCTCGCTTAAGCCGAGACCTGCACTTCTTCAACCGTTGCTGCCCCCTCCAATCTGCTCAGCACTCGCTCAAGCTCAGTGGGGCAGAGCAGCCCGCGGCTCTTCGACACCAATGCACAACAACACGCCATTAAGGGCAAATCTGGCGGCAGAAACGCATCGAATCGTGGTGCTGATCGAACCTCACCAACCAGTGCTGCACCGCGTCTCGGCCAACCTCCCTGGACGAGACTTGACAAAATCACCCTGCGGTGCATCCTCTTATGCAAAGAGAAAAATAGTTCAGAAGAAAAAAAGTGTTGTTGATGTTGTTTGTTCAATTTACCCTCTAAAAGGCGAAACAGGTAGAAAAGAACCAACCAAGCGCCATACGAATCAAATGAGACCACAACCTTCTCCATTCCAAAATTTCACAGCGTTTTTTTTTCGTTTTGTTTGTTTTGTCATGTTTCACCTTGTTGTCAAGCGACGATTCCCAACTGCAATCGTTCGCCTCTGTGGTAGAAAATATTAAGAAGCAGCTCTCCGTCACCGGCCGCAGAATACTTCGGCGGTCTACTCGTTTCCTTAAGGAAGAGAATCATGTTACGGAAGAGAATCATCTTTCCCATGTCCAACCTCGCTGAGTCACTCGAGCCTCCATTTTACTTCGCGATGGTCTAGCTGAATCAAACGCGCATCATCATGAGGTCCTTAGCACAGTGCAGTCGTTTGCGGTTCATTGCTGCGTTATCGTCGTGCGTTGCATCACCAACTTCACTCATCGATTCGTTCGAGCGAATATTCTCCCCGGCTCCGTTCGCCATGACGATGCAGTGGCTGCTGTCTGCTCTGCCCCACCCCGCCCTCTTTCCGGTCATCAATGCATCGTCTGATGCGCACAAGATGGCAATCACTGGAGCACCCAGTTTCTGCAATCTCTCATTGTAAATGTCTGCCGCTGGGCTACGCATCGCCTTGAGTGAGCCAGGTACGTTTCTGCATTCGATCTTAGACGGGAAGGTTTTGATGTGTTGGATGGTTATCGTGACCACTTTGGGGATATGAAGAACGACGTCGGCACTCGGCAACCACGTCGGACTGCACTCAATCCACGCACACAAAGAACATTTCTTAACCTCCGGATTATTGTCTTGTCTATACAAAGGCTTGCAAACACAAGCCTCGCCGGGGTCATCTTCAGGCGACAATTTGCTTGCAACACTTTTCGCAAGCGCTTCGTCCACCAAAGGCTTGCAAACACAAGCCTCGCCGGGGTCATCTTCAGGCGACAATTTGCTTGCAACGCTTTTCGCAAGCTCTTCGTCCTCTAGAACCTTCGGCGCTGGAATGCCTTGAACTTGAATGCTTTCTTCAGCGCCTCGAGCTTGTGACTTGTTCTCGCCCATCCGTAGCGTCAGCGCGATGAAGTTGATAGTCGTGCTGCTATCGAGGATCTTCTGCGCCGCTTTCCCAACAATGGCCGAGGGGCCAGCAACGAAGTTCACCAGCTCACGCACTGGGCGCCCGTGGAACACCTGGACTGCAAGATAAAGAAACTTCGCCATGCTATGCTCGAACCCATTGTTGGTGTTCGTGAAGTTCTCCTCAAAGACGCCTGACATCAAAGTGGTCAAGATCACCATCATCGCTGGTGAGATGCTGTAGCGCCCAACGTCCTTCGGGTAGCACGCAGTGTACACGACTCCTGACTTAGAAGCTCTCTGCTCTTGATCGTCATCGTGCGCGGCTTTCCGTCATCGTCAACCACCGCATAACCCTTTGGGACGTCCCTCTCGTACACGACGTTGTCGTTGAGGATTGCACGACGCGCAACCAGCACGTGAGTGTTGTAATAGTGGGTTTCGGCGCTTGTATATCCGTCGAATAAGACGTGGCGTAACGACTCCACGAGCTGAGGAGTGACTTCGCGGAAAGTGTAGTCCTTGATCGACATCGTCATCGTGCGTGGCGTTCCGTCATCACCGAGCACCACCGCACAGTCCTTCGGGACGTCCCTCTCGTACTTCGCGTTGTCAATCAAGATCCCACGACTGGTGACGAGCATGTGAGCGCTGTGGGTTGGGCTAGTGAAGTTCTCCTCAAAGACATCATCGTTCCAGCACGAGTGCGACGCGTACAAGATGGAAATCACTGGAGCATCATTCAACTTAGCACCCAGCTCATCAAGCATTCTTTCGTTCTGTTCAACTGCTTTGCCCAAGGTATTCATGCAACCGAAGTGGTCAAGATCACCATCATCGCAGGCGAGATGCTGTAGCGCCCAAGGTCCTTCGGGTAGCACGCGGTGAGGGTGACTCCTGACTTAGAAGCTCTGCTCTTGATCGTCATCGTGCGCGGCTTTCCGTCATCGTCAACCACCGCATAACCCTTTGTGACGTCCCTCTCGTACACGACGTTGTCGTTGAGGATTGCTTGATGCGCAACCAGCACGTGAGTGTTGTAACAGTGGGTTTCGGCGCTTGTATATCCGTCGAATAAGACGTGGCGTAGCGATTCCACGAGCTGAGGAGTGACTTCGCGGAAAGTGTAGTCCCGCTCGCTGATAACTTTGAAACCTCTGGCAGCTCGCTGAAGGACGTGGCGTCGGACGTTAACTTCTCTTGTCGCTACACTTATGATCTCATCGGCCGAGGTCTGCCTCGCAATGTCGAGCACCTCATTCACAAGCAACGCAGCCATCCGTGGGTTCGCCAGTGCCGCAGCGCAGGTGCCGTCCGACTCTACAGCAGCGAACAATGCCTCTTGCATCAGCAAGGTGTGCACTGGCTCAGTGACTTTTAACGGGGTGCTCACGGAGCATGGAGCTGTCGTGCCTGCGAGCTTCCGGAGCAAACGTGAAAGTGTCGCACTTCGTTTCCGAAGCAAAGCCTCTCGTTGCTGGCGGTCGCCCCAGTGTTTCTCAAGTATCTCAACATCGCTTAGCAGCTCGTCGAAGTCCGCAGCCCTCCCGCCAGAACGCGCTTGCATCAACTCATTTGATAAGTGCCTTCGTATCTCCCAGTACACACTAGCAGCGTTGCGTGTTGGTTCGTTGCGGGTGAGCTGTGCAAGCTGGTACAAGTTGCTTGTGATGCCGCTGACATTTGAAGCCGCCACAATCCGCCTGGGGGCCGCAGTGACGCGGATCTCTACCAGCGGCCCCCAGCCGAGCTTCCCTCGGAGCTTTTTGATGTCCATCGAACACACACTCACAAACGCGGGGCTGTCGTCTATGTCGTCAAAGCATAGCCGCACGGTGAACGTTTCACCGCTGGTGTGCCGTTTTAGTACATCCTCCATGAGGGGACTAGAGTAGTAGAATGCAGAATGAATGTCATCAACAACACCGTCCTCTCCAGGAAATCCCCGTACGTAGATCACCAAGTCTGACTTGTCACAGTGCCCGCAGATCATCTCCATCGTCTTGCCGGATCCCGACTCCCCACCAATGAGCACAGCGACGTTGGCGTCGATGGCCCACGTTTGTGGCAACTTAAGATCAACTAAGTCCGAGCAAAACTGGCCCTTACCATGACGGTAATCAATGAAGCGATGTGTCAGCATTCTCCAATCACGGTTTTCCGCTGCGAGGCATCGATGTCGCCCATCGACCTTGAGAATACGATTCGCGACAAAGTACGTTGGACTTAAGGCGAGATGCGGCGTGACAGCACCCAAGTTCTGCTTTTGATGCAGCATAAGCGTTTTGAGAACAAAGTCTTTGAGATTGTTCTCAAAAGAACTGTTGTCGCTTCGCAGCTTGTCAACTCCGTTTTCTGCGCAGTACACTTCGTACACTTGGTGCAGCGGTTCCACATGTGCAGTAACGTCTCCATCGAGAAGGGAAAGAGTGTGCACTCGTTTGATGCCGTTGGTCTCTGCATCTGTTGGTATGTCGTGGGGGACCGCAACGGCAACTAACAGATCTTTCCCAGCTGCGCTAAAGAACGTCACGCAACGATCGCGCCAGTAAATATCAAGCATCTCGCAGCGTAGGCCTGTCACAGTTCCTGGGCAACGAACAATGTAGCGCGCAACATCAGATGTACGTTTGGCGATACCCATCTTCCCAAGCTCGCTTATGCCAATGACCTGTGCCGTCTCAATCGTTGCTTTCTCCATGCTGCTCAGCACTCGCTCAAGCTCAGAGGGGCAGTGCAGCCCGCGGCTCCTCGACACCAACCCACAGCAACACGGCAGCAGTAAGGGTGGCCCTGGCAACAGCGCATCATCATTTACCGCCGCTGATCGAGCTTTACATGCAGGTGCAGCAGCGCACCTCAGCAGCCTCCCTCCGACGAAGATCGACATTAATTTCCCGCGACGCATCATTATCAGGAATTTACGTAAATACGCTCGTGTTCGAATTTCTCTCAAAAAATGGTGCAGAGGAAAGAAAAAGAAACAGAAAACATCATCACCAATGCTGTGGCGAGGTTTCAACTAAGGAAGGCACTCAGTTTACCCATTTCGTGATAACGTTGTGTGAAGACCACAACAGCCCAACCGTGTGTAAAAGGTACTCCCTTCCTTTATTTGAGGTTCCCTACTTCTTTTCCCTCTGTCTTTCTCGCAAGTTTAAAAAAGGTGGACGCACAGCCTCTCACATGTCCCTTTAAATCCTCACTTTGAACCTCGCTTTCGCGCACACATTCTCCTTTCTTTCAATCCAGACGGTCTGACTTATTCGCCGCTCCAAGTTGGTTGTGGTTCAACGAACTAGAATCATTCCAGCCGCGGTACACACCACTGGCTTGACGCATTGTTTCTGCAGGTTTCACCATCACCGTGAGGTCCACAGTGTGATTTGGCCTTGTGGAGTGAATCATCATACTTGCCCTCGCACGTCGCTGCCTCGTGTCCATCATATTTGTTTCTTGGCTCGGTGCGTCACCAAGCGCAGCAGCTGCAGCCTTGGCAGTGACCTCTGCAGCGTCACTTTCGCCAATGATCCGTAGCCTATCGCAACCAGGAGCATCATCGTTCCAGCACGAGCGCGACGCGTACAAGATGGAAATCACTGGAGCATCATTCAACTTAGCACCCAGCTCATCAAGCATTCTTTCGTTTTGTTCAACTGCTTTGCCCAAGGTATTCATGCAACCGAAGTGGATTGTGATCACGCCAGGAATGTGCAGCGCAACGTCGGCGTTCGGTAGCGTTGTTGGGTTGATCTCGATCCACATACTGCAAGAAGCATTACCGCCGTCGTCCTGAGTTGTACCTCGCGTCACGCTTGAAACATTTCGCGCTGCACTGCACTGCTCAGCGCCTCGAGCGTGTGACATGTCTCCGCACATACGACGCAGCGTCAGGGATTGGAAGTCGATTTTCGTGCTGCCATCAAGAATTTT
>CYKH01002098.1:0-12089 GCA_001460835.1 Bodo saltans | reverse complement strand
AGCATCATTCAACTTAGCACCCAGCTCATCAAGCATTCTTTCGTTCTGTTCAACTGCTTTGCCCAAGGTATTCATGCAACCGAAGTGGATTGTGATCACGCCAGGAATGTGCAGCGCAACGTCGGCGTTCGGTAGCGATGCTGGGTTGATCTCGATCCACATACTGCAAGAAGCATTACCGCCGTCGTCCTGAGTTGTACCTCGCGTCACGCTTGAAACATTTCGCGCTGCACTGCACTGCTCAGCGCCTCGAGCGTGTGACATGTCTCCGCACATACGACGCAGCGTCAGGGATTGGAAGTCGATTTTCGTGCTGCCATCAAGAATTTTCTGCGCACCCGTCCCAACAATGGCCGACGAGCCAACAACAAAGTCAACCAGCTCGCGCGCTGGGCGGCCGTGGAAGACATGGACTGCAAGATAAAGAAACTTCGCCATGTTGTGCCCAAACCCGTCGTCGGTGTTCGTGAAGCACTCTTCAAAGACGCCAGTCATCGACGTCGAAAGCGCCACGATCATCGCAGGCGAGATGCTGTAGCGCCCAACGTCCTTCGGGTAGCACGCAGTGTACACGACTCCTGACTTAGAAGCTCTGCTCTTGATCGTCATCGTGCGTGGCGTTCCGTCATAACCGAGCACCACCGCACACTCCTTCGGGACGTCCCTCTCGTACTTCGCGTTGTCAATCAAGATCCCATGACCCGCGAGCATGTGAGCGCTGTGAATTGGGCTAGCGTATCCGTCGAACAGCACATAGCGCAGCGATTCCACGAGTTGGGCACCGACATCGCTGGAAGTGTCACATTTCATCACCGCACTGTGCTCAGTAAACAGTCGGGCGGCAGCTCGTTGAAGTGCAACGCGTCCAATATGCGTTCCGCTTGCCGCTGCACCGACTTTGTCGTCCAGGATCTGTTCCGTTATCTTGTCCACCTCACGCATTATCAGCATTGCCATGCGTGGGTTGCCTATTGCCGCGGCGGATGCACGATCCGATTCCACAGCGGCCAACAACGCCTCTTCCATCAAAGGTATACTTGTGTCACGATGAGGGTGTCCGCTTTCATGTTCCCTGACAGCATTCGCCTTAAACATCCTTGAGAGAGCTTTGTTACGTTGTTGCAACTTCTCGTCCCGTTGACGGTGATCATGCCAGTTTTCCTTCAGTGCAGTGACGTTAAAGTTGCGAAAAAAAGAAGCGTAAGTCCAACGATCGTCACATTTGCGTTCGCGCATTCTCCAATACACGCTAGCTCCGTTCGATGCCCTGGTGTCCGTAAGGATTGCGAGTTGGCAGAAGTTCTCAGGATTGCTGAATGTTCCGATTCCACTCCCAGCCGCAACAACGAAGATCTCTACTTGGGGATCCCACTTCAGTTTCTCTCGGAGGTTTGATGTGTCCATCGCGCAGAGCGCGCGCACAAACGCCGGGCGATCACCCATGTCATCGAAGCACAACCGAACAGTAAACTTTTCTCTTGTGGTCAGCTTCGCCAGAACATCCTTCATTACCGCGCGCGAGTCGTTCACTGCAACCTTGACAGCAGCCACTGCGAGCCCGGTGAATGCGTCGTTTCGCTGCACCCGAGCTTTGACAAGTTCCTCAAGATCCGCAGCTGAGAGGCTGGTGGACTTCGTCGCAATGGATTGAATCATGTTGTCGTTATCGGTGATGATGTCGCACTGCTGCGCGTAAAAACTGGCATCTAACGCTTCAACAGGAAATCGCATGTAAATAATCAAGTCCGATTTGTCACGATGCCCACTGATCATCTCCGACGTCTTGCCGGATCCCGACTCTCCACCAATGAGCACAGCGACGTTGGCGTCGATGGACCACGTTTGTGGCAACTTGAGATCAACAAAGTTGGAGCGGGACAAGTCAATGGTGGTACGTAACAGAACGTTCCAATCACTTTCTGAGCTTGCAACAAACCTCAGCGTGCGGTCAACAAGAAAAGTTCGATCGTTTCTGGGGGTTGACGGACAGACGATTTCATGCGCAGTGATAGGGCGCTCGGCTTGTTTCTCGAACGCGGTTAGTGCGCAAAGAATGAATTCAGAGAGCGTGGTGTAGTCTGAATTCATGATCTTATCCACACCATTCTCAACGGAGTAAACTTCGAACGCTCTGTGGTACGGCCGCCACGACGTTCCAGTGCCTAAATGAAGGGTGCGCACTCTCTGAATGCCGGTTACCTCCAAAATGCCGTCGTGGGGCCCTGCAATGGTAATCAAAAGATCATTGCCAGCAGCACCAAAGAACGTCACACAATCCCAATACCGCCACAGAATTTCGAGCATCTCGCGACGTTGGTGTAGAACAGCTCCATAATTAGCAATGAAGTGATCCACAAAATGAACTGTACGTTTGACAGCGCCCAACTTTCCAAGTTCGTTAATGCCGATGACCTGTGCCGCCTCAATCGTTATGTTCACCATGCTGCTCACTACTCGCTCAAGATCAGAGGGGCAGCGCAGCCCGCGGCTCCTCGACACCAACCCACAGCAACACGGCAGCACTAAGGGTGACCACCCTGGCAACAGCGCATCACTATTCATCGCCGCTGATCGAACCTTACATGCAGGTGCAGCAGCGCACCTCACCATCCACCCTCCGACGAACATCGACATTAAGTGACCGCGGCGCATCATTCTCACGAAATTGGCAAAGCAACAAAATGTTTACCTCGATCTTTCTCAAGAAAGCGCAAAAAAGGGAGGAAAAAAGGCTAACAGCATCATCATCACCAACCAGGAGCTTGAATTCTGTCGACGTGCAGTTTGAGAGCCCCTACATGCAGAGTGCGTCATGTAAGTGCTGTGCAGTGGAAGAACAATATGGCATGCCTGAGTGTTTCCATTATTGTTGCAAAATAAAAAGGTCCGAAGTATCATCTTTGTCGTTCCTTGTTATTCTCGGGGTTTCACACGTTTGCCTAAGATCGTCACTTCGTCTCTCTAGTCCTCAAACTCTCTCACGGTACCAGCAAAGGGGGAAATTCGTAAAAGCCTAACGCAACCGCAAAACACAAGTAGTAGGACACACTAGTACACAAGTACTACTGCGTCCAGTACACACACACCAGTAGTAAATAAGAGATGGGACGATGCGTTGGGCTATATCCGATCGGGTATATATTTTCCGAGTGGGTATATAGAGTGGGGGGCGGGGATTTTCCAGAAATGTATGAATGCATTTTCAACAGTTTTTTTTTTTTTTGGATTGTTTTGGTCGTGAGGTGGGAACACACCAGTAGTAAATAAGAGATGGGACGATCCGTTGTGTGACGTAAAAATTTCGTTGTTGGAGTTGAAAGGGGCGATTTCGTAGTGTTTGCAACCTCACGCTAAGATGCACAACAATTTAAAAAAATAATAAAAAAAAGTCTCACCACATACACCACACGATACAGAGTACCAAAAAAAACGCTATCGCGAGCAACCCCGAGAGGACGCGAATAGCAGTGGTGCCACAGGCACACATGATGAGCAACAAAGTGTGAATCACACGGCCTTTCTTTGGTTGGTGGTGGAATGCCGCCATCTGTCATTAGATGAACCACCAATTCCTTTTTCATCGTCTTCAATGTCGTCCTTCCATTTACTGCGGACCTTCAACAGGCTGGGAAATTGAAACTTTCGCGTGAGACCTCTCTTTTACGGACGTGAGCACCTCCTCTCCATATATCAAATGGTGCACTTTAGATTCGTTGTGTGGATGTGGGCGGATGTGTGTGTGCTGTGTGAGAAAAAAAATAAAACCACAAACGTAATTCATAATAGAAGAACAATCGGAGGACACGAATAAACATTTTCTCTTACAAAACGCACTCATCATCGCGATTGAAACCATCACTGCTCGCTAATCGTATCATCGATTCTTCTGTGGACTGCAACATTTCAAAAAGGTTCGACTGGCAGCTCGAGAAAGTCAGGAGGGGTGCTACGTTGTTGTTTTCACGTGCGTTTAATGCATGTTACGAAGAAGGAGGGAACATAAAAAGGCAAAAATATTTTCCGGTTCTTGATATTTTTTTTCTTTTGCGAAGATGAAATTGATTTGTCGCTCGGCTTCCACAACAAGGAGAACAACAACCATTCACGGGAAGAAAAAGCTGGCAACGGCACCTCTTTGGCATAGTTTTTTCTTGAAACCAAAGCGTTGAAAAAGCGTCGTCTCGAAGGGGATGGGAAATATGTAACGCGCAAAAGCAAAAAATGTGTGCACGTCGAAAACTTTTGTTCGATTTGCCGAAAAAAAAATTGAAGGGCAAGGGGAGCTTATGATAAGGGGGGAGGGCGACACAAAACATATGGTGTAAGCTTCCAACATCCAATTGGTGACTGTCTCACATCTCTCCCATGACAAACGCATCACGCAGGAGCATGTCCGCCGTTGGCCGCTGGTGCCGGTCTAATGTCATTGCTGACGTAATGAAGGACCTCAGGCCCTCGCTCATCTCTTGCTCCTGGACTAGTTTCGGCAGCTGGGTCCGTTTCTGCTGGCTCAGGTTCCCGAGGATAAAGATCAGACCAATGTTGTCCCGCGCCTCGTTCGCCCAGGGTGCCTTACCGGTGATCATGTGCAGCGCAGTGCAGCCCATCGCCCACACATCACTCGCTGCGCTGTACGTCCCGCGCACGCACTCAGGCGCCAGGTACGGCACGGTGCCGACCACAGTGCCGGTCTGCATCGTGTTCCCAGCGCCGTCATGCGTTCGGCTCGTGCCAAAGTCCGTCAACTTCACTGAGCCATCGCCATTCAGCAGCATATTGCCGGGCTTCACATCACGGTGCACAATGCCGCGAGAATGTAGATATGCTAGCCCCTGTAGAGCCTCACGTACGTACCTGCGCACAATCGGTTCTCGTAGGCCCTTCTTCGTCTCCTGCAGCACTGACTGCACAGATCCTGACGGCACCCACTCCATGAAGATGCGCCCGTGGCCTTGGTGCACTACGAACCCAAGCACCTTCACAATGTTGGCATGCTTCAACGTCGCCAGCACGCTGTACTCCTGGTACAGCTCCTGCAGCGCGGCCTTGTTGTCCGCAATCAGCTTTACCTCTTTGCACGCCACGTGTTTTCCCTCCTCCTCGTCCCACGCCTTGTACACCACACCGAAGCCGCCCTTACCAAGGACCTGATCGAGCACACGGAAGCGAGACGCTAATTGCTGCATCTGTGCGTCGGACACCAAAAACTGATGGGTCAGCATGCTGCTTTTGGATTCAGAATTGTCACCGCGAGCATGATCGCCCAATTTCTCTTTATTGGCGGAATGACCAGCGCCAGTAAACATAAGCGACGACGTCTGAAACGTTGTAGGTACCGAACCGTCGTCGTTTGTGAGCCGGTGGCTGATGACTGGACTAGTGGCGATCATCATGGCGTCATTCTCGGTACGGCCATGTTGTTGCTGTTGTTCGTGTGCGGCCTCAACGTTTTGAATTTCGTTTATCAATATCGCCGAAGACATGTTCAACGACGACAAAGCACCGCTTTCCTCCCCTTCAGTCGACGTTCGAGCGGCGGAGGGAGGTGTGTGAACATTGATGCGACTTTGTTCACTGTTCGTTAACTGATTGCGGTTGTTATCGTGGTGGGAGGGCCGAGATGCCGCGGATGACACGGCGGATGAGTTTGACAGGACATTCTCAAGTGTGTCGAGGCTCTTTTCTAATTCTTCCAAGCGTTCCAGTTGGGTTCGCATGCCGCTCTCAACACTGTCCGTAGGAAACGGCGTCAGTTTTTCAGGAATGATACCGCAGTTCAAGAACGTTGAAACGTTAAATGTTGTCATCGAAGACGAAGCGCTAAAACTCGCAATCTCCTCGACGCTGCTGCTTGTCATCGTCGTCGTCGTCGTCAGTGCGGAGGCTGGGAGGGCTCTCAATGCATCGTAGAACTCGTTAAGGCGCTCGGTGAGCTTCATGTATTCTCGAATACAGTCCTGATTGCGCTTCACTTCATCCAGTGAAGTTCGATGTGCAGTTGACAGACGAGATTCTTGCATTTTATTGTGAATGGCGCCAGTGGAGACACGATAGAGCTGCCGCGTGGCGCCGATGTACCGCTTCACAATCTCCGCAAACACAAAGCAGTACATGTCCGTTGGTGGGGACGACACGTTGGCCGCGAGAACAAACTTGGCAAGAGTCAAGCAGCTCAGCACTAGGTCACGCATGTGTGGCGTCCAGAACGCAACATTCTCGTCCTCAGGAACCTTCAGCAGTCCGTCCGTTGTCTCTGGGTCCAACAGGTTCTGCTCGCACCGATGACGCAGCTGGAACTGAAGCAACGAGTGCACATACGAGATAAAGAATCGTGTTGTGTGGTCGTACATGGCAGTTCTGTGCGGCACATGTGCAATCAGTGAGTCCGGGTCAAAGTAGCTCTCCGCCACAGGGGCAAGGGCGTGGGCAAACTCAGGAGCGCCAAACGCCAGAAGATCATGTGTCACCATCATCACCTTCGCTATCACGTGTTCCTCCGGTGCAGTCTGCAAGCGTTTCTGCAGCTGTGCCACAAGCCACGTGTTCTGGCCCTTTACCGAGTCCGCTACGGTTGTTTGGTCGTGTTGGCGTCTGCTGACGTTGACCAGAACTTGTATGAGTTGATGAGGAGGAGGCTCTGATCCTACCGTATGGGTGCATTTCTCTAGTGCTGTCACTGCAAGCTGTGGCACCATATTTATTAACAATCGTTGTCGAAAATGTGTAAACGAGTATCTCTCTACTCTTTACTATAATTTTTTCTCTCTCTTTGGCATGCCAAAAAAATGAAAAAGGAAATTGCCAAATGCCATGCAGGTTTAAAAAAAAAAATCAGGACAGAACGAATAATAAAGTCGAGAGCGATTACTACCATTTGGCTCCAAAACATGTCATAAAACGTTACGTAAACTTTTCATCATAACACCAGCACGACAACCTGCACCGTGGCGTGAGATGCCAATTTGGCTTCGGAAACTTTCAATATTCCCCCGCTTACAAGATTCGCACGTCAAAGCTCGACGCGTACCCAGGTGAGCCAAACTTCATTTCAGCTTCGATATTCGTGCGATGCGCACTCCCGCTCGTCACGGTCACATAGGTGAACTTCACGTTCGTTGGCGTCGACTGAGTGATGTTCTTTTCAACCACACGCACTCCTGTTTTCCACAACTCATTGCGGTAGTGTGGGGGGAGGCCGTCAGGGCGGCCGTACACTGTTTTCCACGCGCCTGCGCTTCTGTAGTGGACCGTAGCAGTCCAGTCCGCGGTAAGCGCGCTCATGTAGCGCCGCAACGCGTTTTCATCGTAATGGGAGTTGACAGATGCGACCCAGATGTCGATCATCGCCAAGTTGAGACGAACGTGTTGATTGTACAGTTCTTGTTGTCGTTGACGTTGCTCTTGCTCTCGTCGGGCTTCGTCGGCGCGAATCCGGTCAGCCTCTTCTTTTTGTAATTTCTGTCGCCTAGCTTCCTCTTCTTGTTGTCTCTTCGCTTCTGCCTCTCGGTGTTCTTTTTCTCGCTGTGACTTGGCGGCTTCGCGGAGTTGCTCGGCTTTCTCCTGTGCCGCCTGTTCTTTTTGCAACTTTTTCATGATACGTTCGACAGCATCGACATGAAATTCTTCCAACGCAGCATCGCCCCTCAACTTGGCCAAGATTTTCTCGTTGCTTGTCGCGAATGCCTCGCCGTTAATGCGCTTGTCCTTCAACCACTGACAGATATCATCTGTGATTTCCTGTCCGCTAAGTACTGTCGACAATTGATCGCTGGTGAGTTTCATAAATGTCGCAAGTGGAGGGAGAGTGGGCATCACGTTGAATGGCGTGTTTGGAGATCCGGCCGATGACTGGTCCGCAAGCTGAAAGTCCTGCAGGAACGACGGCCAACCTTTCTGAGGAGCTTCCCAAAAGTTATCAATGCTGCGCAACGCAAGACACTGTGCAAAGGTGGGGCGGTCGTGCGGGTCTTGTGCCCACAACGCGCGAATCACTGCAATGATCGGATCCGGGATGCCAGCGGTGATCATTTCTGTGTGACTTGCTGGCCGCCCGCCTTCCTTGACCGAAGCAACAATAGCCGCGTCCGTGAAACCCTCCCAGGCAGTTCTACCGCTCCATAATTCATACATCAGCACTGCGAACGAATACACATCACACGCACTCGTCCGGCTCACGCCAGAGAAGTGTTCCGGGGCCATGAACGGGTATGTGCCGACGGCACCCTGGCGCCCCTCCATTTGAACCGTGGTGCGCGTCTGGGACACGCCGAAGTCGATAATCTTTGCCACCCTTCCATTTTGCGTCAACAAAATATTCGCCGGTTTGAGGTCAAAGTGGACCACACCGTCGTCGAGACTGTGAACTCGCGCCATGCCGGCAATGATGTCGTTGGTGTATTTCATCCGATGCGTGAACGGCAGTGACGTGTGCGTGGCGGTGCTCAAGACTTCATTGAGCGGCTTCCCAAGGCGCTCCATCACCACCGCAGGACATTCGAATCCATCTTTGGCCGAGGGAGGAACGATGCCATAAATTTTGACAACATTCACGTGAGACACACGCATGGTCCGAGTGATTTCCTTCTCCACCTCATCTACCGAAGCGTTCGATATCATTTTCACGGCAACCTCGGTGATGCCAAACAGAAGGCCTGCGTAGACAACGCCAAAGGCACCTCGGCCAAAGATGTGGTTGCGGTCAATAGTGACGTCACGGGGATCATACTTGACTCGTTCCACCACAACGCCGAGTTTCGATTTGCGACCTCTAACCTCTTACACGACGTTGACGAAAACCTACAGTAGATTGAAGAGAGGGCAGAGTGAAGGTTAAAAAACGTGGAGTCTGTGCTGCACTTACTCAAGTAATGCCTGCGTCGAACACTAGAGAAGCTACGAGCCACGCAGCCGTTCTCGTGACCTGTCATCGCCGCCAAGAGCCAGCGAACGATCCATGATGATCGTCGTGAGTTCTGTGTGGATGTCGTTGAACTTAGATGCCGTGCCTGCACTGTACTGCTGCCACTTGGCCTTCACACGATGCTATTTTGGAGGTGCTCATAGCGGCGACTGAAACTGTTCAAGCAAACACACAGCTTCGTTGAACACGCTTGTCAAATTCGCCGCGCACTGTCGGAGGAACGGTGTATTTGCCGATGTCGAAATCCCAACAATTGCAAAATTAATTCGGGCAATTCGACTTGCCAGCCGTTGACTTTCCGCACGGTTAACAGCAGCGTTCATGCCAAGCTGCACGACTTTTAGAGAAGCGTGTGCAATCACACTAAACGGCGCCGGTAGGACCTTCGCCGCGGCTTCCAGCATCACTTGAGCTGTTGTCAAAGCCGCAGAGCCACTTGAAGCACTTGCTGCAGCTTTGCGATAGTCGCTGCAAAGCGCGTTGACTTTCTCTACGGGCATATTTACGGTGGATTCAAACGTTTCTGCACAAGTGGCGCAAACGGATTCAGGTGTCTTGTAGCCGATGACAGCAATCTTTTTTCCAGATATGCATGACGACGACACAACTTCACCACAAGCGCGACAGTGACGCTTTCGAGTGAAAAACGAAAATCCCTTTTTGCAAATGTCGCAGTTGGTCACGTAGTCCGATGGTTTCCAAGGGACAGGCTTCTCTGCCATTGTGTTGGGAGTACCTAGCAAGGGAAAGAAAGAAATGCAAACAAAATTGACAGCTCACTTCCTGTTTCTGTTCTATTCAATTCAGGTCGCGTGAGGCAAATTCATTAACTTGAAGCAGCCCCTCATCGTTTCTTTCAAATGCACGTCGTTTTTCATGTTCTCCTTTTCTTATTATTCCGTTCTTTATTGCTTCTGTGCCATGATGCAGTGAGGCCCGATCGCGTTCAGATCGTCCCAACTCATCGCATCACTCGACAACGTGCGTGCCTGCGACGCGTACACAACCGGGATGACAGGCGCACCGAGATCGCACAGACTTTGATGACCGAGCGAACCGACACTTGCTCTGTCAACGTTCTTGTACCAGATGGGAAGGGTGATCACGCCGGGAATGTGGAGGACGACGTCGGAAGCATGCAGCCCAGGCGGACGGATCTCGATCCATGCACCGCTCGACTTGTTGCACCGTAGCTCCTTGACTGATAAAGCTGTTGATGCTGCCACGTCTCCTTCCTCCGCTTTACGAGTACCTGGGCTCGCATCCTGCTATAGAGCAGAGGCCTCCGAAACGCAAGCTCAGCGAGCAGAACTCAACCTTCTTGTCACCCTTCAGAGTCTCCTGCGCAGTCTTTCCAATCGCAGCTGATGGGCCGACAATGAAGTCCACAAGCTCGCGCACTGGGCGTCCGTGGAACACTTGGACTGTCAAATACAGAAACTTTGCCATCTCACGCTCAAAGCCATCGCCGATGTTCGAGAAGCTCTCATCAAGGGACTCTGTCACCAACGTCGAGAGCATCACCACCATCGCAGGTGTGATGCTGTAGCGCCCCATGTCTTTGGGGTAGCACGCAGTGTACGTTCTTTGTCTCTCGGACGCTATCAATTTCGCTTACCCTTGCGGAACTTCCCTCTCATAGACGGCGTTGTCGATCAAGGCGCCTCGGCCGGACACCAGTTCGGTGGCGCTAAAACGTGTACCAACGTATCCGTCGAACAGCGCAAGGACTCCACAAGCAGCGCAGACTCCTCGTGCGGGGTGATGCCTTCGAGGTCACCCAGCGACCTAAAGAGTAGGGCGATACGCTGCAGGACGGTGCGTCGGATACTTGTGCCACTTGTCACTACACTGAGCTCGTGATCAATAGTTTGATTCCAACCTCACGCACCACGCTCACGACCAAAGCGCCCATGCCTGAGTTCGAGAGTGCCGCGGAGCATGCGGCGTCCGACTCGACAGCAGCGAACAACGCCTCTCGAGCAAAGGCGGGGATCCGCCTGGTAAGCTTTTTCGGCAGATTTTACCTTGGCGAGTGCCTCTAATTTTTCCTTCCTGTGCGCAGCGTGCGCCTTGAACCAAGTGGAGAGAGTTTCACTTCGGTCCTGGAGCCTTGTTGTCGTGTTGCTGTGACATGATTATCGCGAGTTCGTTGCGAACTTCGTTCCAAAGCCGTGCGGAGGCGCATGGTAATATCATGACCTGTTGATCTCATCACGTTCATACAAATGAAAATTATTGACAGTCGACATTGATTTAATCTCTTCACGAATGAAATGTGTTCGCCCTCCCCAACCATGTCAGTACATTTGTTAGAATCGTTCACATTATTATGTTGTCTCTTCGGCGTTGCCACGCCAGGATCCCCCGAGAAAAGCGTAGCGACTCCCGGCCCCCCTTCAACTTCAGAGCGAAACTTCTTGGGAACTTTCATGATCCTAACCTTAACGCTCAGAATTTGCCCTTTAAGCCTGCCTCCGCTTTCAAAAAAAAGAAGCCAATTGTGAAAAGGTATGCGCCCTGAGCATGGCAATGAGGGCCCGACCTCTAACGACGAGACTGCTGCAACCGGGTCAGCGGGAGGCACAGGAAGTTCCCCTTGGGCAATCCCAACGGTCAATCTCGTAGCGATCTTTTCTTTCGCTTGATGCAGTTTCAACGCTGCAACCGGGTCAGCGGGAAGTACAGGCCGTTCCCCTTGAGCAATCCCAACGGTCAATCTCGTAACGATCTCTTCTTTCGCTTGATGCAGTCTCAACTTCAAATTCCGCATCACCTCCTCCTTCATCCCCAAGGCGCTCTGATCACCCCCAGTCGGCAGTGATTCCTCCTCTAATATCCTTCGCACGATTGTCTCCAATTCGTCCACTAACGCAGTTCGCTCATTCCTTTCACTTTCCTCGTGTATGAGGTTGCACTGGATTCTATCCTTTGCTTGTACTTTGCTTACACCTGAACAATGGTTCCTGATCTCTTCCGAAATGGGAGTGCACTGCTCACCGTATCTACCAAGCGTCTTGGAAGCAAGAGGAGCAGTCACCGCAAGATCGACAACAGTGGTAGCTGCTTTATGTCTAACTTCGAATAGGATGATGGTTTTCCTCACGCGGTGCTGCCTCTCGATGATGTATTTTGTGTCGCCCTGCGTTGCCATACTCGCACGGCGGCG